>PVJC01020577.1:0-29054 GCA_004026665.1 Murina feae
TTTCTTTAGGCATTTTCAAGATGTGTCTTTCATAGCATATGACATTTCTTTCTTTTTGTTTTTTATCCTCACCTGAGGATATGTTTCAATATTCAATAATTTTAGAGAATATGGAAGAGAAGGGAAAAACAGAGAGAACCATCAAAGTGAGAAGAACACTATGATTGGTTGTCTCCTGCATAGGCCCTGACCTGGGCCCCAGCCAGGGAAGAGCCTGCAACTTAGGTACATGCCCTTGGTCAGAATTGAACCCAGACCTTGAAGTCAGCAGGCTGAGGCATTATGCACTGAACTAAACCAGCTAGGGCAGGATATGACATTTCTTAGCCCTCCAGCAGTGGACCTTCATTTTTTTTTCTCCAGGAGTGTGGTGGACAAACCCTAGATCGCCTTTAGGTATTCTTATTATCCAAGTTACTAAGAATATTACCAGTGGCATACAGGGAGCTTAGCCAATGAGCAGTAAGAAAATGTGTTTCCTCTATAGTTTACTCCAATTACCGGCTCCACCCCTGCCCACTCCAATCACCGGCTCCGCTCATGCCCATGCCTGAGGCCTCTGGCCGAGGATGAAGGCCTGGGCAGGGGATCCCCAGCCCGCTCCGCTTGCCTGTTCTGCCCCTTTGGCCCCCACCTCCCGCACCACCTGCCTGGCTAACAGGCCTGACCAGTTCATCTTGTGTCCATGGGGGAGGCCATATTTGTGAGGGAATGATGCCTAATTTGCATAGTACTCTTTTATTAGAGAGGATGTGGCTGGCTATGGACACCGCCATATTGAGGCCATGGAGGAGGCCATCTTGTGGATATGGGGGTGGCCATCTTGTGGCCATGGGAGAAGCCATCTTATGGCTATGATCACTGTCATCTTGTGGCCATTGGGGCGGCCATGTTATGACTATGGGCACCGCCATCTTGTGGCCATGGGGCTGGCCATCTTTGTCATGGAGTGATGCCTAATTTGCATATTACTCTTTTATTATATAGGATTACAATAAAAGGAAAGCAAAAATTTCTCTGTGGAAATGATACAGATAATGATATCTTGATGGAAAGCAAGGAGTTTAAAAATTGGACAGAAGTAATTTTGACAACTCTGTTATCATCTTCTCTGTTTTATAACTAGTAATCTACTTTCATTAAGGTTATAGCTTTAAGTTCCTTTTTTTTCTTGATTTCCATGTCTGTTTCTCATTGATCCTGTCATTGTGGCTATAACCTGGGGAACAGAAGTGGAAATGTGGTCTCTGTGCCTTCCCAGGATGCTTTTTGGTCTTCTGATATTATAGATGATAAAAGCCACCTAAGAGTCATTGCTTTTTCAGTAGGAGGTAAAATTCAACATATAATGGGAAGTGTTTACAGAAACTGAAGATATTGTTAGGTTAGGAAATGGTTGCTGCTTAGAATAGTTACACTTTAAAGGAACTGAACTATTATAAAATAATGTACAAATCAATTTGGAATATAAAATAGTAAGCTTTCAAACTAGTGTACATGTTTTACCATTACCTACATAAACTATAACTGAAACTTTATGACAATAAAAATACATATATATTTTATTTATATTATTTGCTATTAAGCATGAGTTATGTGAACCAGTAACTACCTTGTATTCCTCCTCTCCTCCCTCCTTATCAGTAGGAGAGATTAGAATATTTTCAGAGATAACTATTACATCTGCTAAATTCCTCTCTTGATCTTTCCTTAGAAATTATGGAATATCCACCTTTATTATACCTTTACTACAGGTCAGGCAAAGAGCTAATGTTTTTTTGTAAGTTACTCCATGTAAATTCCACCACTTTTCTGTAAAGGAAACACTTTACTTGCCATTTTGCAGATGAAATGACTGAGCTCAGACCAGTCTGACAATGAACTTCAAGTCATGCAACTCATAAATGTCAGAGCTGGGATTTGAATCCAGGTTGGATCAATTCCCAAATTAGCCTTTATTTCTTTTCTCTACATCATATTGCTTCTCAATTCCCCCAAAGTTGAGTCAACTGTAAGAAAGCCTTAGTTTCAGGAATTCAGCTGAGTACTGTTTTCACTTGCCATGCCCCCACAGGGAGCCTGCACTTGCTATAAGAACCACATTTATGTAGTTACTGATTGCATTTACATTTCCTCACCTGCCATCGCAGCCTCTGCCCAGTCAGTGGCAAGTATATAAAACACCTATCTGAGAAGAATATGCAAAAGATTCCACCCATTTCGTGTCTTTTAATATAACTCAACTAGTGGCCTGGTGCATAAAGTTCATGCATGGGTAGGGTCCCTAGGCCCTGGCTGGCAATCAGGGCTGATCTGCGGGGCAATCCGATCTGTGGGGCAACTGGCAGGGTGATTTGGGGGGGAACCCACTGGAACCTGCCTTGGCTGGCCTGGCGCCACCTGCTCACTGGTCCCGCCCCCGCCTCTGCCGCTGGTTGAGGCCTATGCGTTGGGGGCCGCTCCTGCATTGAGCATCTGCCCTCTAGTGGTCAGTGCATGTCATAGTGACTGCTCATTCTGCATTCAGTTGATTTGCATATTAGGGTTCTATTATATAGGATATTCTTTCCTAATTTGCAAAACAAGGAAAAGAAAAAGTAGGATAAGAATTCTCTGTTCTGACACTTTTTTCTTTGAATTCTGTGGGTTTTAAATATACACATTCTATGAGAATCAAGTAACATGAAGCAGTGTGCCATGCCCTGCTAAATGGAAGACTTTTTATTTTTTAAGGGGCTGGGAGGGGTACTCAGATGGAATGAATGTGCACACCCCATTGCATCAGGTTCGGGATAGAACCACAGCCTGTCCTATTCAGGAACATTATAGATGCTGACAGCCTCAGTTTGCTATCAGTAAAGGCACAGTTGTAATACCCTACAGAGAAGGAAAAGACTAATAGTGTGATGGGCCCAGCACGAGACTGTAGTTGAAAAAATGCCAGTTACCTTGGGAGCAGAGGCCTGGCTTGCCCAGGTGTGCTCTGACAGGAGATGGTTCTTATGTCCTTGATCTCAGGGTGCCCTCATTTTGTGATGATTGGGACCAGGCTCCTTAATATTTATCTCCTCGTTAATTGAATGACTAGTTCTGGATAATGGATAATTCTCAATCTTCTATTTTTAGAAAGTGTATAAATATCTAAATTAGATTTAGGCAAAGTGAGCTGCAGTGTTTGATATGCTGAGGACATAATTAGGTTGCTCCGTTTACCTACACAGTTGCACGCAAACTTTAACTCATTAGTCTGTGAAGGACTTTGATGAACCTTTGAACTAGATACAAATCTGCCAGTCATGGCAAAGTTCTACTCTATTTTTTGAGAACTTTCAAAGGACTGAAAGTGACTAATGTATTTGGTTTTATAATATCGTCTGCAAGCTCTGATCCTGCCACTCTGAAATCTTCAGAGGATTCTAACTACCTCAGAGTCAAATAAAAGACATTAGGGTGAACAAAGAAAAAATACCACAAAAAACCATCATGCCCGGAACCAGAAGACCCACGCTCTGGTTCTGGTTCTTTGCCTCACTGATCTTGGGCAAGATGTGTAGCCTTCCATGCCTCAGAGTCAGGGTAACAATAATTGTGTCAGAGAAAGGTTTGAATGCCATTGTGTCTGTGGAAATGCATCTGAGAATTCTAAGTGTACTCTGGCTGTCGAGCGTGCCCTGACATGCTTTTCCCATGTTCTCTCTAGAGAACATGTTACTCCTCATGCTAACTCTACCCTTAGAGCCCCCATTTTTCATTCTTCAGACCTTCCCTGCCCTGCTTTACTGTTTTAGGTCCTTTATCAACTTTCTTTTGTAAAATACTTTTTAAATGATTTATAGAGAGTGAAAGAGAAAGGGACAGTGAAAAACATCAATGTGATGGGGAAATATTGATCAGCGGCTGTCTCCTGCACGCACTGCCGGTACCCCCTCCTCTCCCCCCGCCCCGCCCCGCCCCGCACCAATTGGGAATTGAACCAGCAATGCTTCCGTGCACGGGATGATGCCCAATCAACTGAGCCACACCAGCCAGGGCTCAACCTTCTTTAAGGATAAGAATGCTCCATCCCCTGCAGGAATTCACCCATCAAGACCTGGATGCCATGATGTGACTTCCATAACTCCATCATCCACATCCCCTGCAAGAGGAGCCTCTGCCAGGTCTGGCTCCCATAGTACGGCCCATTCTATGTAGTAGACTTACCACATGCTGACTCGTTTTCTATTATCACAGGTAACATGAATCTACTACCTGAAGCATCAATACCGTCCTCTCGATTTTCACCCTTTGTCTCTTCCTACTGGTTCAGAGAACTAAACCCTCCACGTGTGGCACCTGCACTGCTCTTCCTCACCTCCTCTGAGCTCTTGCTCTGCACACAGGCTCCTTGCGTCCAACCAACTTCAGATAAAAACTATTTCTTAAAAATGTTATGATGTTGCTGATGTGTGGTTGGACCAACAATGGTGGAGTCTATACTGAACACACATAGACTTTCTTTTCCTGCCATTATTCCCTAAACAATGTAGTATCACAACTATTTACATTGCATCAACCTTGTGGTAGGTATTATGAGCGATCTAGAGATGAGTATGTTAAAGGAGTATGTTAAAGTATACGGAGGGATGTGTGTAGGTTCTGTGCAAATAGTACACCATTTTACATAAGGAACTTGAACATCCACAGATTGTGGTATCCATGGGGCTCCCAGAACCAGGGCCCTGAAAGCCATCATCTCTAGGAGCTCCCTGGCTAAAATCACACCCTCCCCAGCACTCTATTTTAGTATCTGCCACTAGTAATTGTGTTCGGACAAGGGCCTTCCACGAGGACTGTCCCAGGCAAAAAGGCATTTATTTGTTCATATTGTTCCGAGCACGTATCACGAGCTGACTTTGTCTTTCATATAAGGTCCTTGAAGACAAGGGCTTTGCTTTGCTCACCGTCACCTACTGCAGTGCCTGGCGCATGGTGAGCCTTTAATAAATATCTGTTGAGTAACCATAAAACTAGCATTATATACCGAGAATTATTCCATGTCATTATTCTTTGACAATATAAATTTTAAAGATGTTTAATACACATTGCCAAATTGCTTCCCAGAAAGATTTTTATCTTTCAGCAATTATCTATAACTCTTTTTATATAAGAGGAATTAAATATGAAAAAATATTAATATTGTTACTGATTTGATAGACAGTTCCAATGTGCATTTCTGTAATTAATGGGAAGAAGGTTATTTTTTAAAAAAATAATTATTTATTGTTGAAAGTATTACATATGTCCCCCTTCGCCCCCATTGAAGAAGGTTATTTTTTTTTACATTCATTGGCTACTTGTATTTCTTCTGTGATTATCTTTTTGCGATTTTTCCTCATTTTTCTCCTTGCTATTTATTGCACGCCTATTATATGCTTTGCAAAATAGGAGTAAAGACAATAATTTCAGGCTATGGTCTCTACATCCAGACTTCTACGGAGGCAGTGAAAGGAGCATGTTATGTATAGAATAATCAGTGTGAGGAAAGTTTGGCAAATGATTTTATTGGGTAATAGTTAAGAAAAATATTCAAAAGTTTTAAAAGAATAAGGTTGGAAAGTGTATTCAATAAGTCCTAAACTAACAAGGTTTGGTTATAGCTTTAAAAAATACATCCATTGTTTCTTAACTGAGTTTCTTATGCTGCATCTGCATAGTGGATGCGAAAGAGGTAGGAGCTTTAGAAGAGGAACTCTTCCACTCCAACGAACTATAAAGGGAATAGTATAGAGAGGAGCTAGTGGCAACTTGGCTAATTCATACTGGCAATAGTAGAATAAGTTAATATCAACTATGCTGAATGGTAGCTATGTTAACTGAATTGCAATTAAAGTGATGTCATGTGGTATTATTTGGCAAAGTAACTCACAAATAATTGAGTGCTGCCCTATCATAGACACCCCTTGGTTGAGCATCCAAGGGAAATGCAGTCACAAGAGAAAGACTCAGCCTAACAAAGCTGGCCATCCTGTGTCACTTGGGCTCCATCCCTAACACAGACTTCCAGCAAGGCAGCTGTTTTTGGAACTTCCTTGCTCCCTGAGCCACATGGCTAGTCCCTAAACCCAATCCGGAGTCTCTAATGTTACCAATCAGGTTGATGGAATAAAGTAGACCTTCCAAGATGGAAAGATATGTGTGTGAAGAGAGGTAGAGAGAAAGAGAGGAAAGAAGGCTGGCATCTGCTCCAACGCCAAGTCTTCTGCTTTAATCTTCATTGAATGTGGGCTCTTGGCCCCTGATCCAGGCTTTCCCCTTGAAGCAAAACAGGGTTCAAAGTAGGAGACAAAGAGAGCTAAGGATGGAGAGGAGGTTGGGATTTCTCAAGGGGAAATGGCTCTGGTCCTTATTACCATTTTATTTTCCATTGAAGAAATAGACCAGAAAGGGGAAATCCACATTTAGGGGGAACCACCTTTATCTCTCTGAAAGTTGGGCCAATACAGAGTCATAGGGTTTGAACCCTTCGGATCACAACTCTTTATCCTTGAAAGTAGGGTGTCTTGACCCTGACTCGTCATTGAGGAGGAGTGAGGAGGGATATGGAAAAGGAGCAGAGACCCTCAACCAATGCTCACCATGTTTATGAGAAGGGAGGATGGCAGAAGGAGATACAGACCGATGAATAGGAAAATTTGCTCTCCCATTAAATGAAGTGAGAATACTTACAGAAAAATTAGGTCTGAAGTTCAGAGAGATACTCTTTGCTGCAAAAGGGTAGCACTTGAAGTAGAGCCATCTGGGGATTGATTAGCTTGAAGTTTTCAGAAACTTCAAAGGAAACTGAAAATTATCTGGGAAAGCCTCAACTCTCCTTAGGATTAAGAAATTTAGTGAAATAAGAACTATACATTAGAGAGTAGTATTTTACACACAGGTTTTTATTCATCTGTGTTTTTTTTTATCTACAAGGATATTTAACCTCAAACTAAACTTGAATTGTCAGAATCAGAAACTTGAAACTAGAATGGACATTTAATATATATTCTAATGATCTTATATCACATTATATTATGAGGGGGCATAAATATGTCTATCACAAAGCTAGACTAATTCAAGTTCCGGGGTTCATATGCAATCTTTATCGCTATTCCAGTGGGAGAGCAAGAGAGCAAGTTTGTTTAAACATGATAAAGATTGACTCTGAATAAAACTAGGTGCCTACAAGTTTTAAAAGCAGGCTCTCTATCTCTAAATAAATGAAAAATTTCATCACCAAAGGAGCCAAGATCACAAGTTAGTAATAGCTGGAAAGAATCTGCCAACATGTGATCTATACTGTTCTCAGAAAGAAAAGCATTTTTATGCTGCTACTAATCAATAAAGCACATATAACAAATATATGAGGCAATATAATAATACTTTCTATTTGCTGAACCCATTAGAAGCGTCTTACATTTCCTTACAATTTATCCTCGTAAGAATTCAAAGAACTAAGTGTTATCATCCACATTTAACACATGAGGAAACTAAATGACAGAGATCATTTGTTCAAAGTCACCCAGTTTGTTAATGGGATAGCCAGAATCTACACTAATAAAAGAGAAACATGCAAATTGGTGTCACTCCACTACACCCAAGCCACACTCACCAGCCAATCAGAGCAACTATATGCAAATTAACCCAACCAAGATGGCAGCTGGCAGCCACAGAGCTGGAGCAAGCAGGAGGCTTGGTTGCCCTGGTGATGGAGGAAGCCAAGCTTCCTGCATGCCATGGCCAGCTGTGGCCTCCACTCAAGGCAACAAAGTTTCAATTACAGAAGATAAATAAACCCCAGATATCTGCTTCCAGCCAGCCTCGCTGGGAGCTTGGGTAGCTGGGGGCAGTGGCCAGTCTGCAAACAGCCCTCAGCCCCTCACCCAGGCTGGCCAGGCAGCCTGGCAGGACCCCCACCCTGAAGGGGATGTGGCTAGTCTGAAAATAGCCTTCAGTCCCTCACTCAGGTTGGCCAGGCACTCCAGTGGGACCCCCACCCTGATCCGGAACACCCTTCAGGGCAAACCAGCCGGTCCCCACCCAAACACCAGGCCTCTATCCTATATAATAAAAGGCTAATATGCAAATTGACCCTAATAGCAGAACCACTGGGAATGACATACACTGACCACCAGGGGGCATACACTCAATGCAAGAGCTGCCCCCTGGTGGTCAGTGCACTCACACAGGGGGAGCTCTGCTCAGCTACAAGCCAGGCTGACAGCTGCCGGTACAGTAGTGATGGTGGGAGCCTCTCCCACCTCCTCAGCAGCACTAAGGATGTCTGACTGCAGCTTAGGCCTGCTCCTTGCTGGCAAGTGGACATCCCCCAAGGGGTCCCATACTGCGAGAGGGCACAGGCCGGGCTGAGGGACCCCTCCCAAGTGCACAAATTTTTGTGCACCAGGCCTCTAGTAAGCTAAATAAATAGTGCTGGCAGAAATGTTAATAAAACCTTAAAGAGGAAGCAACTGCCATTTTCTAGAGTAGAATTTTATTCAAAATATACTACTGTGGCCCCATGAGAAATGGAGCAAGTGTGATGTTTTGGTTGGGTTATGTAAAGGATGTGTGTGTTGCTATTCATTTAGGTATTCTGGATTTTGTTTTTCATCAAACTTGATTATCAGAATACTGCACAATTGGTCTATATCTTGGCCACTTATTGAATTGTCTTGACAAGAGAGGAGAAATGGAAAAAAAGTGATTTGCAAGGAAGGTGGTGAGTCCCTTATTGAAGGTATTTATAAGATGGTATTAGATAACCCAGTAGAGAAGTCCAATTAGCTTTTGAACATCTGGTTCTGAGGTTGCGATAGAATAATCTGAGAGGTAAAACAAGAATTGGAAATTTATATATATTTTGTCAAATACTACAAAAATTCAACCAGAGAAATGTCTTGTAATACAAAACAAAGGTAAATGACAAACACATAAAAAAATGGAATAGAAACTGTCTCTTCAATTTCATCCACTGGGAACTTATTAATAATATTGAGATCAGTTTTGCACAAAGTAAAAAAGAAGTGAGATATATAGTACTCAATAGCTCCTTACTGAATCAATATGAGGATTTCCACCACAGGCTGGCAAAAATAAGTTTGGTTCTTTTATATGAATTCTGGGTAGAAAAAGCCATTATCTCTTATATGATTAGCATATCCCTATAAAATCTAGATAGCAGTTGAGTGTTTTATATTAAGTAAAATCAATTAAGCCTAAAACTGGGTTAACTTTTAAAAAGGGTAAAGAAGTTCAGTTTCATGCTTTTCTCAGTTCAATTGTTTTACATAGATTTAATCAAAGAAATAAAGTTTCAAGGAAGGGAGAAAAACGTTACTTTTTGGAGGGTTACAGGAGAAATTATGTATTCATCCCTTAGTGTAATTCTGGGTGTGTAGAAGATGGTCAATAAATGACAGCCATCAGTATCATTACAGCATTTCCAAAATTAATTTATTCTCTATTCAAAGAGAAGTCGTAGAACCTAATGGTTTCTGCATGATTTGCCCAAGTAGAATTATTTGGGCATTAATCTCAAGAAATTAATTTTTTCTCTGTTAAAAATATGTTCATAGTAACACTGGTGTGAATGGTAATAAAGTTGAATTATTGCCATGATGGTGTTCTGTTTCCTTGATATCCTGCTATTCTGGAGACATTGTCAAAATTATCCTCTTAGGCATTTCATTCCATTTAAATATCACATTGCCCAACCTCAGCCATACATACATAACTATTCTTGCAAGGGTAAGGGGAGGACCTAGGAGGAGAGGGGGCTGGGAATCATTGCTGCTATTCTTATAAGTCAGCAAGCGTCACAGGTCTTTAGAGCAGCCTGTTTCGGTCTATTGCTTGTTACAGCCCTAGGAAAAAAAAACTATGTAATTAGATTCCACAAATAATTGATATAAACATATAAAGGATGAATCACAATCATACCTTGTATTTTTTTTCTCCCGCCTTTCAAGCCTCTCTTTTTTTACAGTAGCTGCATGTTGGTTCTAGGCCGAGTGCCAGTTGTATCAATTAAACAGTAACTAATTCAAGTACATTTGCAATCTGTGTTTGAAATGCCAGCCCATACAGTAGTTACCAATTAAGCATGAGGCAGATTAATGGATGCATTGTTCTCCTGGGCTAACTCCACCACAATGTCATTAAGCAGGGAGCCCTAGTGAACCAAAGACTTTCATTTAAAGGGGAAGGGAAGCGCATGCTTCCAGAAAAGAAGTTGGGTGTCTTATATCAAGCAGAATTATTTAACAGGAAAGGTGGTGGGTAACCTTTTGAAGGGAAAAGGAATTATGGTTGTTTAGTGTTTTTTCTCGGTTCCTTTATTTGGTGTAGATTTGATCAATGGAGAAATACAATGGCACAAAATGGGGATGACAATAATGGGAACAGATCAGACAGACAAATGGCTCCTGTAAGTTCACAGTTCTGCAAACAGATGTTCTTTTCAGCTGGCTATGGTGTATCATTATCTCCAGGAACCCTGAAGAGAGAGTACAAAGATTCACTGGGGAGAGTGGAAGTACCGCATATTAACTGTGCAAAATACTGGGCTTGGTACACCACCCACCCCTGCCCACCGGTGCCATTGAGAAGACAAGTATTTAGGGCAGCGATTTGTTCTACTTTAAATGTACAGGCTTGCGATTTTTAGAATCAAGTAAAATCGTGGCAAAATAAAGCTGTTTGGGGCACTCAGTACACTTTTAATGATTTCTGTAGTTTGTATCAGAACAAATGGAAAGAGGCTGAGAACTTTAAAAGCAGCCCTTCCTTTCATTCCTCTAGCATATGTGAGTTCCTGTGGAAATTTCTCTTCTTTCTTTGTTTCTTTTTGTAAGTGTTGTTGTTGTTTGTTTGTTTTTTTGCTTGTTTTATCTGACCACGAAGAAGTTAATACCTGAACATATATTTGGCTTTCTTACTAAAGAACAAAAGTACTTCCTATGTTTTTTACTTATGTGCCATTTTCCAGGGAGGCATGATGTTAAATAAATGGCTGATCAAATTCTAAAGTTGATCAATGTCCCTCAGTTTTCAAAATCTTCAAAAATCACCCAGCTAATGATATTAGTTTGATATATAATATTTAAATTTGACCTATAAAGCACAACTATTTTTTAAATGCACATACTCACCAAATTCTCATTTATTTCAATTTCCACTTCCCACTTCATACTGCTCTTCTGCATCCGGAACCACAGACAAGACCCTCAACCGGACATCTCCATAAGGGTCTAGCAGCAGTTCCTAAACACGCTGTTTGAAAGCGGACTCACCTCCTTCCTCCCAACACCCCTTCTGTTGTTTTCCCTTCTCTTGACAAGTGGGTCTTTGTCTGCTCTCTTTTGGGGACCCAAGTAGACACTGCCCACTTTTAGGAGTGAACAGAAGATGAATGGAAGCAGAATCCAGGAAATGCATGAGGGAAGCTGCTGCAGTGTGAATTATTCTTTTAGATTCATGCCATGTCTTTTAGCAAGAGCAAGAGCGAGAGCCTGATGTGTCTTTCTGTCCGTCTATCCCTTCAGTGTGGAGATGGGAGCTAAGGCTTGCAGCTATAGCTGTCTTTAACTTTAATCATTACAGGGACTTTCCCATTTGGCTGTCATTTCTGCTTTCAGCGCATTGAAGATGCAGTTAGGGCTTTCAGGTAACTGGGGTGTGTGGCTTTCCTGCTAATGAAGCTATCCAAGGCCTTTCACTTCCTATTCCTCTCTCTTCCTCCTTCTTCTGGCTGTTTCTCCAGCCTCCTCACACCGCTCCTCCCCTCCCCCCATCATTGGCTCATTGGTAGAGGTCCGGCAATGTTAAAATCAATGTGAGAATAAATTGCCACATGGTCTTTATTGTGGCGGCCAGGTGTCTACAGAAAATCCTTGTAATCAGAAAAGAGGCAAGATGAGATTAAACTGATTAAACTGAGAAAGTCAGAAAAGGACAACTTGAAAGATTAGCTTTACGAGGCCAGAAAGGCATGGTCCTCTGTGCATGCTAAGCAGAGCTGTCCCCGTCGCTATCGGGCCCCTTCATCGGTGACCCTGGCTGCCTTAGCATGGAGCTACTTGATTCAGGGCGAAGACTGGAAATTGAAACGCCACAATTCCAGTGATTACAGCCGGTATCATTATTGTAATGATGTTTCGTTATCAATTAGGAAACTTAATTACTTAAGGTGAGTGAGAAGGCCGGGGAGGAAAGCACCAAGCCACGGCGCAGTCGGCATCTAAATCAGGGCTGAGACCTAAGAGCTGCCTCAAGTTTAAATTCAAAGGAAGTTCAAAAGGCGAGAGGAAGGGGACCGCTGTTAAGAAGACTTCTATGGGCGTGGCAGGTCCTCATAGCAAATGGTTAGCCACTAGCACACAAGGCAGGGTTAGTAGCCTTTGGAATGCCTCTCACAGTAGCTGCGGCATAGCAGCTACTCCACAAACAGAGTGAAAGAATGAAGGAAAAAGCAAAACCAATGAACCAACTGAACGTGGGTGGCATGCTGAATATGATTAATTGCATTAAAAATAAAGATGCAAAAGCATCACCTTCTGAGTATTAATCTTAACCAACTCGACCCATTTTTAATGCAAATCTTAGAACCAACCACCTTCTGACTGCTTCCAAAGTCAACCTCTCCCTTTCTGTCCCCACCACACCTTCTCTTTTTCCATAGAGGTTCACAGTTCTTAGCCTGGTTGCTGTGATGTTCTAATTCTGACATGTAGAGTTCAAGCTGGGCACATGTTTTCTTTTCACTCTGACCCCTAAATAGAAATGCCGAGCATTTCCAAACACTCTGGGGTTGTGGTGGTGCTGAGCCAAGCCAGAATTAGCCCCAATTACTGACCTACAAATAGTCCTGACCGGACCTGACCCTCTGCCGTCGGAGTGCTGCGGAAAATTTGTACTTCCAAATTTCTTGGATCAAATTCATTTATTTTTGAGTAGGCACTGAAACCAAAGTAAACTTCCAACTGCATTTTACATTCACTCAGTTGTACCATCAACAAAACTTTTTTCCTGTTGAAGTCATCACTTAACCCATTTGATTTAGCTCGTTCAAAGATGAAAAAAAAAATTCCTTAGAATTCTGAAAAGGGAAATGTGGTTGGTAAAGGAAATGTGGAAAAGTTAAGGTCGGAAAGAAGTGTTGAAGAGTGAAAATCTTTGCAGATTAATTTTGAAATTAGTCACAATTCAGGAATGGGGGCTGTATCTATTCCTTGGCGACTCTTACCTTGTGGTAAGGAGGTACAACATGCTGGGACCATCCATGATTGTCTCTTAGGGAAAAACAGGCAAATAGCTCTAATTAAAACCCCATTCTTTGGATAAGATTGGGAAGTGTAGAATACTTTTTGTGCTACTCAGGATGAGTACCTCACAGCCTGATCTAGCTGCAGGGTTTGTTATGATATTACTAGAGGCCCTGTGCACAAAACTTGTGCACGGGAGTGGGGTGTCCCTCAGACTGGCCTGCACCCTCTCCAATTTGGGACCTCTTGGGGGATGTCTGACTGCTGGTTTAGGCCCAGCTGGGCAGTCAGACATCCCTCACACAATTCAGGACTGCTGGCTCCTAACCACTCATCTGCCTGCCTGCCTGATTGCCCCTAACCACTTCTGTCTGCCAACCTGATTGCCCCCTAACTGCTCCCCTGCTGGCCTGATTTCCCCCAACTGCCCTCCCCTTCCAGCCTTGTCATATCCAACTGTCCTCCCTTGGCAGCCCAATCTCTCCCAACTGCCCTCCCCTGCTAACCATCTTGTAGTGGCCATCTTGTGATGATGTTGCACATGATGTCACCTAGACTTTTATTATATAGGATTGTTCTGCCAGTTTTATGCCCATGTTGGGGATGCCTAGGCATCTTCATGCCTTGGGATTGAGGCTAACAACCCTGGACCTCAAGAGAAGAGAAAAATCTCTAGGCTAAGATTTGCCTCCCGAAATCCTCATTTCTTACCCCAGAATGAAACTATTCCAATGTTGACTTAATGTAGGTATATTTCTTTCCTTCAAGAGACCCTAGACCCATTGGCTGAAATACATGTTCAGAATCTCAGGCATCAATATTTCTGTGTTGCCTATGTTAGATCTGTGTTGCATATTAAAATCACATGAGAAGATTTGGGTAAGTATTTCCCCATCCCTTGATATCCTGGTTTGGTTGATTTGGAGCAAGGCACTGGTTTTCTTCAGTTTGACTGTGACAAATACTAGCATGATGTGGTCAATTGGTTGATGCTTCCTGATTCCTTCCCACTTCTAACCTGCTTTGATGATTTCTGCTTGATAGTATAGTAAACATCCCCCTACTCTCAACCCTGACTGTACATTAAAACACCCTGGTGCGGTTTTATAAAAACAACATCTAGCTACTTTCAGTACCATTGCTTTGTCTACATTTTTACTGGACTGTACGTAGAGAGATCAATTTCTTTTTATTTTTTCTACTTGAAATTCATCAAGTTTCCTGAAATGAAAGATTTATCTTGAAACAATTCTTTTAAAAAATTTTTATTAAATTTATTGTCTCTCCCCTCACATGCTTTCAAATTTGCTTTTTCTTTGAAATGCCCATTTGGTGACTGCTGAACATTACTATCCTCCATATTTCTTAACGTCTTTTTCATACTTTCATCTCTTTGTCTCTCTGATGCATTATGGATAACGTCTTCATTCATGTCATTAATTTATTCCTTTTTTAGACATATCAAATCTCTCCTTTGGATTTTTTTTAATGCTTGTACATTTTTTTTAATTCTAATAGTTTCTTTTCTTAATGTCCCCATCAGTTTTAGGGCCACCTGTTTATAACTGCTAATACTCATTCAGTAATTCTCTCCTAGCATTGCACACTGTCCTGATTCCAAGTAACACTGACACCTCCATTAGCCTGCCTCTGTCTCTTTTGCCTTCATGTGGTTCCTGGGTGAGCTGCCTAGAGAAGGCTGTTCCTGGGAATTTCCAGACTTGAACAAAGGGATGCTATAAATATTCTCCATAAGACAAGGAGAATCTAATTTAGAGACCAAGCTGCCAGACTGCAGAGTCCTCTGGGAAAGTCTATGAACTTTCGCAAGTCCACAAGCAGACACAAAGAGGGACTTCTGCTTTCAGTTTGACAAACAAATGAATCCTGCATGCGTACCAACACCCATTTATTCCCCTTGCGGGAATAGAGAGAAGTGAACACATAGCAGGGCAGTCTAATGGGGGCCCTCAAACCAAACCCCCAGGTGGCCTGGTATATGGAGGTACCCATGAAATGGAGCTCAGAAGGCCCCTCAGAATAAACCATATCTTTACCTATAGCATACACTCTTTCATAACATGTTACTGGAGTATATATAATAGAATTTCAGGATACTTGGTGCATCCTACTGTCAAGTATCAAAGTCTTAGACATTTTCTGCTCCTATGATTCAGACACAAACCCATTGGCTCTTCCAGAGCACGCTGGATAAAAAACCAGCATGCAAAGTGACTTCCTTAAAATCCCTCTCATTCAGATTCAAGTCAGGGGGAAACAAATTTTACTTGCTTCATAAGGAAACTAGGAGAAAATATACCACAGCAGTCTGACAACTTTTTTCTTTCATCTTATCTTTAATTCTTTAATTATCGTGACCTAAGGATTGCATAACCAATTGGTAATTCTGCATATGTGAATGTGAGAGTACTTGTCCTCTACATCTTATTATTTGGGTTTCTTCCTTTTTTAAAAAATCCTTTGAAATTTCAGCTAAAATTGAGCTGAAATTGAGGCAAGTACAGTTCCATATTTTAAATATCTATAACATCCTAATATTTATGTCAGATTCCTATATCTGTAATTCTCAATGCATTTTATACATTACAGAAATTTAAATATATATTCTAGACAGCATAAACATATAAAATAAGGAGTTTAAATAGAATAATATAAGAATAAATGTCAACAGAAATTGTCATATTTCTTGCTATATGCCAGACTATTACTTTTGCACCCCTTACTTAGGAGACCAGAGTTCTAAAAAATAATAAAGGTTTGACTCAACTTATACATTACCAAAGGTAAAAAAATATTTTTAAATGCCATGGGCTTTTTGAAGTTATAATGGATAACAAGAATCAGCTTTCTCCATTTCGATTTCAGAGAGGACATTGAGAAATCTGGGAGTTGTGCAGCTGCAGGCATGTTTGGAATCCCACACAAAATGTACTTTCTATCCACCTCCTCAACAGATTCTCAAAGGAATTGTTAAATATGATTGTTTTTCATGGTTTGAGACTTTTTTCTTAAAATGACACAGCACGACTGGTAGACGTGTCCATGTCCGTTGCTGGTGTATTTCTGAGCCGGGTGACAACCTCTTCGTGCTCCAGAAACTCTCTCAGTGACAAAGCTGCGTCCCAAAAGGCTGCCACCCTGACTGCCCCCAAACCACAAGACAACTCCTCCTAAGGAGGGGTCCGGCCAAAGAGAAAAAGAAGTCTAACGACGGTTCACTGCTTCTTACTTAGCCTAGCTCTGTAGTCACAGCTATTGTCCAAGGGCCTAATCTACAGACCAAGAGTGATGACCAACAATTGATTTGTTGTGAAATGTCCTGTTTCATATAAATACCTGCCTTAGTCCATCCAGGCTGCGATAAAAAACGTCACAGACTGAGTAGCTTATAAACAACAGGAATATATTCTGGAGGCTGGGTGTCTGAGATTAGGGTGCTAGCATCCTAATAATGAGAGGAGGGCCCTCACTGTAGTTGCAGACTGTCAACCTCTCTCTCTGTCCTCACTTGGCAGAGGGCCTAAGGAGCTTTTTGGGGTTGCTTTTGTAAGTTCATTAATACCTTAGTGAAGATTATGAATTCATTGTGGCCACCTATATGATCTAAGTACATCCTAAAGCACCCCCCTAACCCCCAATACCATCACATGGGGCATTAAGATTTCAATATATGAATGTGTCAAGTCTGGGATTATGACTTGTTATGACTATCTTTATGATCTAAGCACATCCCACCCTTTCCTCCACCCAAAACTATCACACCGAAAATGAAGATTTCAACATGTGAATTTGTCCAAGTCCACGGACAGTCGGGAATCCACAAAGGCCAGAAAAATTGAGAGGAAGATCAATGGGATTGTCAGCTTCAGTTAAAATGTGTGCTCCATTGTTTATAGAGTGCTAGGAGAAAACTTCTGAGTGAATATTAATAGTAACAATACTAACTATAAAGAAGATGTTCTTAAATATTAAAAACCTATTATAATTAAAAATGTATAATCATTCAAAATAACATTGGAAAGAGAAGCTTAATAGTAGATTAGATACAGCTGATGAAAGAATGAATGAATTATATGTATGAAGAATTACCCAGAATGCAACAAAGATACAAAGAGATGGAACATATGAAAAAGAGTTTAAGACACCTGGTGGCTAGAAATGTCTAATAATCACTTAACCAGCATTTTAAAATAAAAAGAAAATTTGGAAAAATAGGATGGAGAGACAATATTAAAATAAATAATGGCTAATAATTTCCAAGAATTGTTGAGAGATAAATCCTTAATTTCAGGAAATTCGATACATTTCAAGCAAGAAAAATAAAAATAAATTGGCCTCTCTCTATATATTATAGTAAAAATGTAGATACCAAAGATAGAGAAGTGACATTGAATGCAGGTGGATTTCTAAAGATCACACTTAAAAGTTTAACAAACTGAGAAGCAGGTGACTTCTCAACAGTAACACTGGAAGCCAGTGGAGAAGATCAATATCTTCGAAGAACAGACAAACAATAACTATTGATCTGGAATTTCACATTCAAAACAACTTTTAAGAATTAGGATGAAATACCTTTGTAGATCAACAAGAGTACCTTTACCCAAGAAACTTTCAAAGACCCTAATTCAAGAAGAGACCCAATGGCCAGCCGACGTGGCTCAGTGGTTGAGCATCGACCTATTATACCCATGGAGGTCATGGTTCCATTCCAGGTCAGAGCACATGCCCGGGCTTGATTCCCAGTAGGGGGCGTGCAGGGGGCAGCTGGATCAATGATTCTCCTCACTGATGTTTCTATCTCTCTCTCTCACTCTCCCTTCCTCTCTGAAATCAATGCAAATATATTACAAAAGAAAAGAAGAGGCCAAATAAAAGCAGAGAGGAGACCTGAGGCACAAGAAGGCACTGTGAGTAAAATGAATGAAAAATGCCTGTTCATTTCAACCATGATGCTATGAAACAGAACAGCAGCATTGAATGTGTAGAGTTAAAAGTCAGATACAACGTGGAATTAAAATGTGAAACTATTTCATATACATCTCAAGGGAGGAACTGGTGATAAACATCCTAAGAGCTGTTCATTTCTAAAGGAGGAAGATACTGTATAATGTACCTTTTGCATTTTTAAGTTCGCTCTCTTATGTTAAATTTAAATAAAGAGTGTGCCATCCTATTTGGGAGAGGAACAAAATAGAAGTGAGAAAAAAACTGGACAACCTCAAAGGAGATTTAAAAGAAAGCAGAAAAAGTAAGAAAAAAAAAGAACTGAAGAAATAGGGGAGTAAGATGGTAGAAATAAATATAAGTAAATTATGTTTATTTTTATTAAAAGACACAGACTATTAGAATGAATAGGAGAAAGGAAAGAGGGATTTTTAAAATGCTTTCAGAAAATAAAGAACAAATAGCATGGGGCTAGTTTATCTTTTTTTTTTTTTTAAGCGCTTCATTGAGATATAAATCTCATATCACACAATTCATCCATTTAAATTATACAAATAAATGGTTTTAGTATATTCACAGATATGTGTCCCCATCACCACAGTCAGTTTTCGAATACCGTATTTTCCGGCGTATAAGATGACATTTTAACCCAGGAAAATCTTCTCAAAAGTCGGGGGTCATCAATGGAGCTGGATGGAGACCGCAAGCATCTCCGGTTGGCTCCTTTTTTGTGCCACATACGGTCTCCGTCTGGACTTTTTAACCCAGGAAATTCTTCTCAAAAGTTGGGGATCATCTTATACGCCCAGTTGTCTTATACGCCGAAAAATGCGGTATGTTTTCATGACCCTAAAGGAAGCCTCATGCCTTTATTCCTCACCCAGTCCCCCCACTGGACAAAGCAGCCAATGATCTACTTCCTGTCCATAGACTTCCCTATTCTAGAATTTCACATTGTTGCATCAGTTCATAGACACTTTTCTTTATTTTTTGCTTTCCTTTTTGAAGGGTAGCAGAGTAAAATATATTCCAATAAAGCCAATGTGTGGCCCAAGGATGAAAATGCTCTTCTTGATGTTTTAAAGTCACTTCCTTTTACACAAAAAACTTCGTTCTGGAAATTGACATGCCCTCTCCTTAGCCCACAATCTGATCGGACGTTTCCAGTGTGTGTTAGGCAGTTTAATCTATTGTAATTATTTTTGCCATCTCTAGTGCGGATTAAGTGCTAAAAGTTGTGCAATTGCTCTATGGGCATTAAATAAAATTTAGTTGAAGGCCCTTATGTTCAAGCAGGATATTTCCAAAGATTTCAGAAATTTTAACATGCTTTGCTGTTAAGTAATACTTACTTTTTCGAATTTTTATTTTTTGCCATGAAGTGGCTGATTAATATTAGCTAAGAGTGAATAAATCGTACACTACCTTCTGAGAAAGATCATTAACTCATGTTTTAAATGATAAACCTAAGGCAGAGAATGTAAGGAATTGGCTGAAAGTAGTATTATAAGTCAGGTAGAAATAGAATCTCAACATTTTCTAGTCATCTGTTAGACAAATCCCTGGTTTGCTTTAGATTCGCACGTATGATTATGTATATTGTTCCCTACCTCCTCCCTTTATTTAAGGAGAAATACATGTTTTTAAAGAAGCACATGCATATTCTTAAATTGTTCAGACCTTTGAGTGCGTGAGTTATTTAGCTTGGGAGGGTTGAAGGCTTGGGAATTAACCTA
The DNA here is from genome assembly GCA_004026665.1 of Murina feae. Classification (NCBI taxonomy): domain Eukaryota; kingdom Metazoa; phylum Chordata; class Mammalia; order Chiroptera; family Vespertilionidae; genus Murina; species Murina feae. Next base: position 19,982 of record PVJC01020577.1, read on the forward strand.
CTTACATTGGGAGAAAAACAGCAGTTATGATTCAACTCCAATGGAGACAATGGATGTTGGACTTCTAAGCCATGCTCCTTAGCATCTCTGCATTTCTCCCTTTAGGGTAATTTGTGCAAAAAGGCGGGGAAAGTCATCATTATCATTACATTGTTTATGCCCTAATTCCTTTTAAGAAAACTTCCCACCTACCTCTGCATGGGTCATTTGAGGCTTTTCCAAATTAGAGGAGTTGGACACGTTTTTCTGTGGTGGGTAATTCAGCGGACTGAGCCCAGCCCCAGGTGGGCACAGGCACCTCCCTGGAAGAGGGGCTTCCGTTGTGATGGAGGCATGCGGGGCAGCTCTGGGGAAAACCATACAGTTTATGGCTGCAGATTCAGCTGGTCATAGCAAGGTCAACAACAAGAGGACTGAATTAAAAAAAATTCAGGAGAGGAAATATTCTAATCAATGGTCCTCAACCTTCCTAATGCCGCGACCCTTTAATACAGTTCCTCATGTTGTGGTGATACCCCCAACCATAACATTATTTTCGTTGCTGCTTCATAACCATAATTTTACCACTGTTATGCATCGTAATGTAAATATCTGATATGCAGGATGTATTTAAGCGACCCCTGTGAAAGGGTCCTTCGACCTCCAAAGGGGTCACGACCCACAGGTTGAGAACCGCTGCTCTAAATTGACAAGGAAAGAGTAAACCTGACTGCTATAGTGAAAAAAGTTGGTGTTTGCTTCCTCAGTCTTGTATCACTATCATGAATATATACTTTACACTCTATTTTTGTAAGCCAGTACAGAAACTTGGCTAAAAGTGAGGAAAAAAAATGTAAGTGATCAAGTTCTGCTTTTGAGGAAGAGTGTTAAAAGAGGAGACGAGAAATTGATCCATTACAGTGACTATCCTCTGAAAGAGTTGGGTAAAACAGAACCCATATGTAAGTGAAGGAATTATACAAGAATTAAAGTCTTGTGGTCACTCTTTGAATTGCTAGAGTATAAACTAAAAGCCTTTTGGGAAGGTTGGTATCTAAAACTTTACTACAGAGAGCTGTTGAAGCCGTGTTTTGATAGGTCAGTTTATAAATCATTAACTGATCAACTCAAATTATGTATATTTCCAGGAAGTATGTGAGAAATGAGATGCATGGAGTCCGCTGTGTCTTTTACGTGTTATGACAATATTTTTAAAGAGCAAATACATTTAAAAGAGATGCACTTATCTAGACACCAGATCCATGAGACAAATCGGTTCTTTTTGACCCTCTCCCCTACTCTCTCTGAAGATGGATAGACTCATTCAGTCTTAACTAGCATTAGTCCAGCATTTCATGGCACCAAAAGTGAGTCACTATTATTTAATTTAAAAGCATATTATTACAGTTGCTTCCAGGGGAAATGTATTGTCAATAATAAGCATTTAAAATTTATTTTTATTATAAAATAGCTGTCAAATACAGAAGTGAAAGGAAAGCTCAATTAGTGATATATTTTGCAATGCCCCCTCCCATTTTGAGTTTATTGATGGATTTAAAAAAAATTTTAATTTAATTTTTTGTGTGATGAGAGCCCTATTTTGTATTTGGTGAGTTTTAATTTTTTACTTTCGGAGTTTATGATGTATCAGCAGTTCTTTGGAAAATATTGAGATGTGACCTTCAATTTTTAAAGGAAATCTGGTGATTGCTTTATATTAGCACTAAGTAATGGAAACAAGGCTGATTTACCGACTTCTCTAATCTCACTTCTCTATTTGTCAACATTACAGACCTTTCTCTCTCTCTTTCTCTCTCTTTTTTTTCCTTTTGGAATATATTTTTCAACATTGAATTGATCTGCATTTCAAAAACATCAGCATCCATCACTGCCTTTGAGTCGGGTACATGTGAAGTACTTAAAATTATACAATCCTACTTAGGGCCTCTAAAAGATGCTGAGAAAAGGCATTTTTGTTATCTAAAGACATAAAAACAGTATCTACTAGTAAGCAAAGTGAGGCTTATTCCTGATCACTCAGCAGGCAATTAAAGAAACTGATTGCTAGGGAGAAATGCTTTAAATTGCATGTTTAAAAGACCTGGGAATCCTAATATGTACTTCCTGCTTCTCCCCCATCATATTGCTTTGAAAGTTCAGAGTTTGATAAGTTGAGAATACATGCACAGATGTGTGCCTGCAATGTCTGAGTGGGCAGCTCAGACAGCGCTGGCCCTGTCTCCTGCATCATGCTAATAGCTGTCTTTTTCTAAATATATGGATTACTAGATATTTTAAATGAGGATTTTTTTCTTTTAAAAATGACATTTCTAATTTATATTGGTGCTAATGGAAATTTTATTATAAAACCATACTCTTTGTTTGATTGACCCATAGAATAGGTTTTGCAAATTGATTCTCTCTCTTGTGTCATCTTTTTGAAGTAGAGTCATGAACATTATTTTAAAGAGTAAGGAAGATTTTTCAAGTAAATCAACATGCTAGTCCCAAAGAAAAACAAATATAAATTCTTTCCAGAATATTTCTGTTTCTCTCATTCTCCTAAAATAAAAATAATAAGAGAGAGAAGGTAAAATAGTTTTAATGACTCAGAGTTTATTCTTTACGTAGCTTTCCCACATAGCTAACTAGTGGATGGATAGGCAGCTAACAGCAATTGGTTCAGTAGTAATACATAAAAACTCAGAATTACAACCTAAAATGTTAAATCGGTGGAAAGACCTCAATGCATCCATTATTCTAGAAAATCAAGTCTTTCCAACTCCACTTAGCAAAGTCTTGCATGTTCTCAGATCTCAGACATTCCTTTTTACAGAAATAAGTGGGTCAGCTTTTCAAAGGTTCTGAGGCAGTCAAGCTGATCTGCAAAATCTGTTGCATTAGGTTAGCCTGAAACTGTAAGAAAACAAACAAAATGATGTGCAACCAAACATCATCTCAATCTGGATCAAACTGACATCTGTTACAACATCTTATTAACCGTGCCACTCCACGTAGCACTTGATAGAATACAAGGAAAGAAAAATGTTACAAAATGCAAAGTTTTTGGAATTTGTCACAAATAGGTAACACTTTTTTAAAACCAGCTATATCATATCATATTTGTGTATAAAGATAATAAATATATTAGAATGTGACAATCAGACTAATAGTTCGATTTAGTATTTTTCTCCAAAAATAATTTTTAATCACAACTGTCAGCTCTGAAGTCCTGTTTTCAACATTGATGCTTAGACTGCCTCCTATAGGAAACGATGCAATATCAATAGAGGTTTAACACAAAATACTTGGAGCAGAAAATATTATATTACAAGCAAAATAATATTTAACCACTGGAGAACATATTATAGTCCCAGATTATTTGCTATATTTTGCCAGGTGGAAACATTTTTACCCAGCAAAGTCATGAAAGTAAGAATTCAGGGCAAGTTTTATTGGGCTTTGGCAATGGGTTGTTATAATATTTCATCCAATCAGTTGAAGGCCTTAAAAACAAAATCTGAAGTTTTCTCAAGACAGCAGCAGAGAAATCATGCCTTAGTTTCCAGTCTGCTGGTCTTCCATGTAAGTTTTACACTTGCCAGTCCTCACAATTGCATGGGCCAGTTTCTTAAAATAAATCTCTTTATAGATATAGATATGTAGATAAATAGATATGTGGATAGATGATAGATAGGTAAATAGGTTCATAGATGATAGATAGAAGATAGATAGATAGATAGATAGATAGATAGATAGATAGATAGATATAACATTTTGGTTTTGTTTCTCTGGAGAACACTTACTCATTTTTTTTATAGGCAGAAGAGATATTGCAAATGAGAATGGAATATTTTTACTAACTGCTCAGAGGTCAAATTCGGAGGGAAGAGGTTAAAGATGAATCCTCGGCATCTTTTATAAGTTAGAGGTTACTAATTTTATCACTTCTTCAAACTTCCTCAATGCCTTATTCTTACATTTTTGATGTGATACTATCCTGTTAATGACCCCTATTTGCTTATTATCCAGTATTCTGTGTATATGTGCAAATACATTATAAGTTGCAAATGTAGGTTATGTCTCTTCATAAATGTACTGCTGCCCAGTTCCCATTAATGGCTTTAAATTTGTATTTTTTCTCAACAGGTAGAAAAGAGATGTCATATAAGATGAAGATCTAAGCATATCACATAAATGAGCATGACTTTTATTGAACTAATAAATTATTATTTGACTTCTTCAAAATGCATTAGAGTTGTTTCCAGTGAGTGAGAAAATACCATCAGAATTTCTCGGGGATTCCCACCATTACCCCAGGGGGAGTGAGGACTCAGGATTAAGAGAGGTTGTGTGTGAAGCCTGAGTCTGTCCTGATCAATTTAATTCTCTTCATCCCTACCCCATTGCTTACCTCTATAACTCTTTAATTTCTTGCACAGTTTCACTTGATCCTAATCTATAACTAGGTCAGATATGTTGGTGGAATTGTTGTCATTTAGTATTTAAGAGCACATTCACAACATTAAATGAAGTGATAAAGCTGGGAAATGTAATTCTTGCCATATCCCTCTGAGATAATTTGTGATGTCCTTTGAGTGAGGAAACTAGACTCATGCAGTTTGACCAAAACTAAGTGTGTCACTAAATCTATTTTCTCATAGAAATTGTTAAGTGGAAACAGTCGGTAAAGCTCTTTCCTAGGGATTATCACAAAAATAAAACAACAACAATAAAAAACATATAAGCCATCAGGAAGCTAATGGTTTGGTCTCAGAAAATACTAGAGTAAATTCATCCCCTAAGTACCCTGTCCTTCCATAATACAGGTCTCCTTTTCCTTCCTGCTGCCTGTAGGGTCATGTCTACGTTCCTCAGTACGACTGTAGGCCAGTAGCTTCACCACCTGCCTACCTCTTCAGCGTACACTTCCTCCTCCAACTCACATGCTGCTACAGCAGTTCCAAAACACTTGGACTTTTAAATAACATCCAAACTGAAACCCAGCTCTTCTTCCCCAAACCCAGATTTTCTTCCACAAACCTTCTACGTCATCTCAGTTTATTCTTCCCTAGTTTTTCCTTTTTTTGGAGGGGGGTGTATAATTGGCAAATAAGAACTATATACATTTAGGTTGCACAATGTGGTTTTTAAGGTGTACAAGTGATTATTTAATATACATACCCATGGTGAAATGATTTCTACAATCAAGTTAATTGACACATCCATCACCTTGCATAGTTACGTGTGTGAGAGGTAAGAACACTTAAGATCTGCTCTCCCCATCTCAGTTTGTGATAACGTTGTTCTTTCAGTTGCTCTGGCCAGGAAGTGTGGAGTTGTCCCTGATCACTTGTTTTCTATTTCATATCCAGTCTGCCTGCAAATCCAATTGAATTTGTTTTCCAAGTAGGTCTAGGCCCCAACCATTTGTCATCACAAAGACTATGCAAGTCTGAGCCACATGTCTGATAGAAAAATATACTGTGAAACTAAAAACAAAGAATCAAGTGAACAACTGTTCCTCTTCCCAACCCCCAAGAGTGCTTGGCTGCACCAGATACATTCAGAGCAGGACAGCCTGAAGGATATCTGTTGAAGTATAACCAAGCCACTTGGCCCTTCACATCTTTCTAAATTATTCAAGGTTTTTTTCATTGGAACCTCCTAAATTTAGTACAAATATCTTTTGAGGGACACTTCTGAGTAGACCTTACTATTTTCTGGCCTCCGGTCTTCTCTTTTGTAGAGATGTTCATGCCTCATCTTCAGTGTCATCATAATAACAGCCTCTACTTCCCTTGAGTAACTGTTATGTTGCTGTCACTGTACTGGATACTTATCTCTAATTCCCTCAAAATCCCACTGACCATTATTGTTATTAATGGTCAATATTGTTGTTGTTATTATTATCCTCTTCCATTGATGAAGACATAGACTCGAGGAGCTAAGTTGCCAGCCTCAGACCATCAAGCTCCTTGTGATAAAGCTGGAGTTCATAATCAAGTTCATCTGGCATAGAGGCCCATGATCTTTCCACTAGATTATGCTGCTCCAGGCATTGAGGAGAGAGTTAAAATGCAGAATTTTAGACCCCTGGTTATTTAACTTTAGATGAATTTAGATAGTTTCTGGTGAAATGTTCTATGTGCACTTGGTAAAAATAGAAACAATTTTTCATAATGATTCTTGCAGGGCTTCAGTAGACAACTGATGCCCTTGTTTCAGACTGATGGTTTGCTGTAATGTCACTGGTCACACATCTAGACTTAAGAAAGTCTAAAACTTGGTGAAAAAATAAACTTAGTTTATTCTACTGACAGCCCTCTGAGTAATCTGTTTAAGCTGCCATAACACAGACTGGGTGGCTTACACAACTGGGTGGCTCTATTTTCTCACAGATTTGGAGAATCAAAGTCTAAGATAAAGAGTTGACTTCAGGGAAGACCTGTCTTCCTGCCTTGCAGACAGCTGACCTCTCACACACTGTGTCTTCACGTGACCTTTCCTCTGTGAGCTCATGAAGAGAAAGATCTCTGGTGTTTTTTTTCGGATAAGGACACCGGTCCTGCGGGGTTAAGGTCTCACTCTTATGGCCTCACTAACCTTAGTTACCCCTGAAAAGACCCAATGTCTACATACAGTCACCTTGGGGGTTAATGCTTCAATATATGAATTTGGGAGAGTGAGGGACACAATTCAGTCCATAACATCCACCGTAGTCTTTGATTTGACTTTTATTAAACTGAAGAGCTACAAACCTAAATCATGCATAAATTTATTGTTTATTAAGAAAAACTATTTAGGTGCCTACTTCTTTTTTTTTGTATATTTTCTGCCTAGTATATAAAGTCATCATTTCCAGGCACCAGGTGTAAGTGCATCACATAATGAATACACTTGAAGTATTTAGTTTTAACTGATATGTTATACCTTTTATATAAAGTAAATTTTGTTACTCCTCTATAACAAAAATAAATAAAACTACTTTTAAGTATCAGTTAGGTTTTAGTAAAAATAATTCAATAAATGTTGTACACTGTTTAAATCTAACTGGGAAACTAAACACTAAAGTGAAGAGGAAGGGTCTATATTTGTCTAATTGGAATTACATATTCTCAACAAGGATAATTGCTATTGACTGCCGAAAGCACCATGGTCTAAGTCATGAATAATCATAAAACATTACAGTTGGCACAAAAAGAATAGAAAGAAACCCATAAAAAAAAGCAAAATGCAAAATACCAACAAACTCCCCTCTCTTTTCCTCTGCCTAAAAGAATATAAAGCCGTGTGAACACGATGGCTTTATTACCCGAGAAAATGTGCTACATAATAATCTCAAGGAGCCTCATTTATTATAGATAATATTTCACTTTAGGTTTGACATTTTATTCTGGAATGAAGATCCCTTGTTACTAAGTGTGCATCATAAAAATAGGGAGAGCCTTCGTGCCTCGCTCACCTGTCTCATTAGCTGAGCTCTTAACGCAGAGCTAGTAACACCAAATTTGTTCTAGCCGAATATTTACCCAGAATGTGGCCTAATGTCACAGGTTGAGCATTGTGAAGAGGCGTTTAGGTTTAAAGTCAACAAGCCTCTTGCCTGAGGGGCATCTATAACCACCTTGCAGACTGCATTCATTCAAGGGTCCTGTGGTTGCTTTTGAGCAACTTGAGAGTGTAGTTTCCCACACTGGGTAACATTAGAACAACACAAAACACATATCCTCCCAGTACCTTGGTGCTTAGTTGAAAAAACACATACATTAACTTGAAAGTCAATGTCCTTTAAATTACAATGTTAGTTTTGTAAATAAATAGCAAATATGCACTTATTATTCTGTTTCTATAGCAGAGCATAAACCTTAGGAGAGGATTTCTTAGCCTCAGCCTCAGTGACATTGGGGGTGGACAATTCTTGGTTGCGTGGGGCTGTCCTGTAGACTATAGGATGCTTGGCAGCATCTCTGTCCTCTATCCACTAGACGGCACTTGATGCCAGTAGTAGTCCCCGAGTTGACAGTCAAAAGTATATCTAGACATTATGGAGTGTCCCCTGGGGTGAGGGGAGGGCAAAATCTCCATACACCCATTCCCCCTTCCAGCCAGTGCCCAATACCCTCTAGTTGAGAACAATGTTCTTTGAAAACAAGTTCATTACAAGATGGTGAAAATGCAGAGCACAGGTGCAGCCCCCAAATGGGGAGATACATGTTGTCCCACCAAGTTTCCCAGTGTCTATTTGCAGTAACTGGAAGAGTGATCTTGGTACTAAAGAGTGGCATTTTCATGATCTCCTTGACTCCTTCCGTGACTCTGTGACATCCCTAGGAGAACACACAAAACAGTGGCCCATGGCCAATGCTAATTTGGACTCTGATTGACCAAGTTAACAGCAATCAAATATGTGACTTAAAGAACAAAGAATTTCTGGGCAGAGCTGGTGTAATGACACTTAAAAGTTAGCTGTTTGTTCCAAGGGGTTCCTGATCCTAACAAAACCCTTCATGCCCAGGTATAAAGCACATTGCCTGCCTCTGTGTTTCACAGCGATTTTCTGATCCCCACAGCAGGTCCATTGTGTTGCACTTGTGTTATTTGGTAAAATATCTGACTCACCCATTGGGCTATGTGCTATTGATGAATATAGTGAGTATTTCCTAATTATTTTTCTACTAGAGGCCCGGTGCATGAAATTCATGCATGGAGTGGGGGTGGGGGGTAGTAGTGGTATCCCTCAGACTAACCTGCACACTTTCCAATCTGGGACCCCTTGAGGGATGTCCGACTACCCATTAAACAGGCAGTTGGACGTCCCTTTCATAATCCGGGACTGCTGGCTCCCAACTTCTCGCCTGCCAATTGCCCCTAACCACTCCCCTGCCAGCCTAATAAATGCCTAACTGCTCCTGTACTGGCCTGATTACCCCTAACTGCCCTCCCATGCCAGGATGCCCCCCCTAACTGTCCTCCCCTGCAGGCCTGAGTCCCCCACAACTGTCCTCCCCTGCAGGCCTGGATTCCCACCAACAGCCCTCCTCTGCCAGCCTGGTCACCCCCAACTGTCCACCCCGGCCAGCCTTGTCCCCCC
>PVJC01020578.1:0-29056 GCA_004026665.1 Murina feae
GGGAGGGGGGGGAAGGCAGAGCCCTGCCCCATGCCAGCTGGGCCAGAGGGTAGGGGGGGTTAGGGGGTTGAGGGGGGAGGGGCAGAGGCCGCTCCTGGGGACAGGACAGTGACACTCCAGTTTCCAAGGCCCCAGTTGAACCTCTTGCCTCAGAAACACAAATACCATTTCCCTTTCGATTTGGTAAGTATGCAAATCATGATAACAACTAAGCACATATGGCTTTATGAAAATTACTAAATTGTGGAAGACTTTTAATCCATCTGAGATCAATTTGAATGTAAAAGCTCTAGGTCCTTGGGGGGGGGGGTGTTTTATTTCCCCTTAGTCTTTCACATCTACCAAGAAAGCATATTGGATAGAGCATCGGTCAACATTTGAAGGTCACTGGGTTTGATTCCAGTCAAGGGCACGCACCTCCATTGCAGGCTACTTTTTTTTTTTTTTTTTGGTCTTAATCAACTGAGGGTATTTCCCCATTACTTTTTAGAGATAGTGAAAGGAAGGGGAGGAGAGAGAGAAACATTGATGTGAGAGAGACACATCAATTAGTTGCCTCCCACACATGTCCTGACCGTGGCTGGGGATTGAGCCAGCAACGGAGGTCCGTGCCCTTGACTGGAATCAAACCCGGTGGCCCTTCAGTACATGGACCGATCATCTATCCACTGTGCCAAACTGGCTAGGGCATGTTGTACTTCTTAAAGCTAGAATTTGTTAACATATATAACATCTAAAAGCTTTCATAAGACCTAAAGACTTATACTACTTGATAATAATGTGCATTTCTTGAGCTAAAACCACTTCATAATGGACAGAGCTGTTTCTATCATTCCTCCATAGGCCAGAGGGAGTGGGCCAGCCCCACCCAGGGCCTGTGTGGGCTACAGTCTGTTGTATATTACTGTTACAATCCTAGCAGGGTTCACAGGGACTTGAGCACCGTGGATTTTAGTATCCACAGGGGGCCTGGAAGAGTCCCCCACAGATACCGAGGGACCACTGTATTAAGTGAAAATAAAGTTTCAAAACACTATGTACATATGACCCCACATTTAACTGCATGTATGTTTTTCCCCCCACAAAAACATCGTCTAGATGTAGAAACACAAAAATGGTAAATAGGTAATCTATAGTTAGAGGATTACAGATTTTATGGATTTTTCTCTATTTCTTTTTCCCCTAAAATTTCTACCACAGATATGTACCGCTTTTGTAATGACATTTTTGTAACTGAGGGGGAAAGATGGAACTTCCTTGGTCAGCATCTGCAGCTCTGCCTGTCCCCTCTGTCACTGTGTAAATCCCCAGCTACTTTAAAACACACAGAGCAAAGCCTCCTGCGGAGGCTGCCAGGCCTTTCCTCCCTGAAGGCAGATTTGAAGAAGCCACTTAGCTGCGAAGGCCAGCTCCTGCCTAGGAGCTCAGGTCCGCCTGCAGGCGCTGGCTGAGCCGCGCTTCCGGAGCAGGCAGCTGATGCATGGGGCACTTCTGGGCCTCTGCGGCATCATTACCCTGGCTCTGCAGGGAACAGAGGCATTTCCCCCCTCCTACAGAGTTGTGCGAGAACCCGATCAGCATCCTGGAATGCCTCAGGATTTCTTTTCTGTTGGAAGCGGTGGCAGCTCTTTTTAAGAGCAATACCATGACTCAGAGTGGACTAAAACCAAAGACCGTGCCAGTGGCTTGCAAACCCAGAAAGCCAGCCCTCCATTTCACCCCCGGGGTTTGGGTGGGTGTTTTCTTTGGGGCTGATCCTTCGTAAAAGTCCATGCAAGTCCCCAGAAGGGTGATGCAGAAAAGATAAGAGCAGGGGAGGTTTTGTTTTAGAAAATGGAAAGAACTGAAGCTTTTATCCGTAGTGTGCCATCACATATGTGTGCAAAGCTCTCTCTGAGTGATGGGGAAGTGCCCCTCCTGAACTCGAAAGGAGTTAGCTGCAGGAACAGCACTTCCCTGCGAGCAGGAATGCTGGGCTGATCTAAGCATGACGGAGTACAGATGGTACGGCCACTTTGGAAAAGAGTTTGGTACTTCCTCACAGAGTTAAACATAGAGTCACCATATAATTCAGCAAGCCTACTCCTACCTATGTCCCCAAGAGAAAGGAAAATGTTGCTGTGGACATTCATGCACAGGTTTTTGCATAGGTTTTTATGTGGACAAAAATTTATGTGGATATTTAACCACATAAAAACCTGTGTATGAATGTTCACAGCAACATTATTTATAGTAACCAAATAGTGGAGACTAGTCAAATGCCCATCAACCAATAAAATGTAGTTTATCTACACAATAGAATATTATTCAGCAATAAAAATACTACAGAACAGATGAACTTTAAAAACACGCTAAGTGAAAGAACCCAGTAACATAATACCACACATTGTATAATTTCACTTATACAAAATGTCCAGAACAGGCAAATTTATAGAAACAGAAGGTAAATTAGTTATTGCTTGGGCTGGAAGTGGGACTATAAGGTGTGACTGCCAATGGCTTTCTTTTTGGGTGACAAAAATGGTCTCAAAATAGATAGTGGTGATAGTTGCCCAACTCTGAAGATACTAAAAAGAAAAACAAAAAAACAACAAAAACCCACAATCAATTATACAATTTAAATGAGTGAATTCTATAATACATGACTTACCTATCTAATCTAATAAAAGAGTAATATGCAAATTGGCCCTCCCTCTGTTATACCCACAAGCCATGCCCACAAGCCACGTCCACCAACCAATCAGGTGGAAATATGCAAATTAACTCAACTAAGATGGCAGCAGCCAGAGCTGGAGTTGCCCCGGGCAATGGAGAAAGCCAGGGCCCTGAGGGCCCTAAGCTCTACTCAGGCTACAAAGTTTCAATTATAGAAGATAAACAAACCCCAGATGCCTGCCGGGCTGGGACCTTGGGTTGCCAGGGGCAACCCAGGCTTTGAGCAGAGGACCAAAGCAACGAAGTTTCAATTATAGAAGTTAAATAAATCCCAGATACCTGCTTCCAGCCAGGCACCCCCATAAGGACCCGAACCCTGAAGGGCCTGTGGGCAGCCTGAAAGAGCCTTCTGACCCTCACCCAGGCTGGCCAGGCACCCCAATAGAAACCCAAACCCTGAAGGGGCTGTGGGCAGCCTGAAATGGCCATCAGACCCTCACCCAGGCTGGCCAGGCACACCAGCAGGTGGACATCCCCCAAGGGGTCCCAGACTACGAGAGGGTACAGGCAGGGCTGAGGGACCCCCCTCCCCCCGAGTGCAAAAATTTTTGTGCACTGGTCCTCTAGTATATATATAAAAGCCAAGCGACCTGAACAACCAGTCACTATGATATGCACTGTGGCCAGACAACCAGCCTGGTAGAGGTGGCTAACCTCCTGCATCTCCTGCCCACACTGGCCCATCCTGATCTAGGCCTGGGTGGCCAGCTGGACCCCACGAATTTGTGCACTGGGCCTCTAGTGTGTCAATAAAGCTGTTAAAAAGATAGAGATGAGGAGGGAGGGAGAGTGGGTGGGAGGAGCTGTCTTATAATATCTATTCTAGAAATTGAGAATAAGATGTAGGATTGATTTTTGACAATACAGAGAGGTTAAGACATAACTCTACTTTTTAAAAAAATACATTTTTTTATTGATTTCAGAGAGAGAAACATAGAAACATCAGTGATGAGAGAGAACCATTGATTGGCTGCCCCACTGGGGAATGAGGCTGCAAACCGGCATGTGCCCTGACTGGGAATTGAACCATGACCTCCTTGTTCATAGGTCAATGCTCAACCACTGAGCCATGCCAGCTGGGCGAGAAATAACTTTACTTTTCACAATTTCTTGTCTTGGCACACCCTAAAGACTTCATTTTGCTACTCTATCGCAGCCCAGTTTTAAACAATGCCAAGGCCTGTCAATCATGCCACTAGTGCACATCCTGTCCACCCCACCTCCCAACTAAACCTTCAGTCTCACATTCTGGGCAATTACTTGAGCACTTTATGACAACAGCATGAAGCCATGCACAACAAGGAATGGAACCTTGTGAAATTCATAGTGTCATCTACATATGGGATCATAATTTTCCCCTCCTTTCCCAGCAGCCACCACTATCATTTTGGAAGGTTTGCCAGAACAAGCTGATGCAACAAAGACAGAGGCAGACGGCCTGGATCAGCTGGTGTCCAACTGACCCTAGCACACCAGCCTGGACCATGTGTCTGCTCCTCTGGCCAAGCCCAGCCAGGGTAAGGCTGGCCCGGATCACACCCGAGAGTGAATGGCTCAGCCAAAAGGAAAATCCAAACTGCTGTGAGGAAAAGCCAGTTATCGGCGGGTCACCTTTTGATTAAGTAGCTGGTGAAAAGACCTGGGAGATTCCAAAAGATCTTCTTCCTTTTCTGTGGCTTGGTCTTTCTACAATGATTCAGGATATAAGCACGTTAACTCTGTAGATAAGACAGTACATATACAATGGTTGAAGGTATGAAATTTGGCATCCAACTCCTGGGTTTGAGGCATGGTCACTGAATTAGCCTTTGCACAGGTCATTTTCTCTCCCTTTTGCATGCCTGTTTTCTTTATGTACACTGAGGATGATAGTAGCAGTAACTATTTAAAGTGCTGATATAAGGATTAAAATGAGATCATTCATTTATGGGAATGCCTTTAGCAAGAGCTAAACATATTATTATTATTAGTTGTTGTTGTTTCTTACTCTATAATCTTTCTAACAGGGAGGAATCTATCTAATCTAATAAAAGAGTAATATGCAAATTGACCCCTCACTCTGTTACACTGAAGCCACGCCCACCATCCAAGCCACACCCACCAGTCAATCAGAGCAGCTGTATGCAAATTAACCCAGCCAAAATGGCGGTCAGCAGCCATGGAGCTAGAGCAAACAGGAGGCTTTCGCTGCACCAGCGATGGAGGAAACTGCCTGTCTAGGCTGGCTGGGCCTCTGCTCAAGGCAACAAAGCTTCAATTATAGAAGCCATGGAGCTAAAGCAAACAGGAGGCTTCTGCTCAAGGCAACAATTTCAATTACAGAAGATAAATAAACCCCAGAGACCTGATTCCAGCCAGCCTCGCTGGGATGTTGGGTCAATGGGAGCTGTGGGCAGCCTGAAAATGGCCCTCAGCCCCTCACCCAGGCTGACCACACCCCCACGGGGTGAGGTTCCCCACTGGGGGGCTTGCGAGCCTGCAAATAGCCATCAGCCCCTCACCCAGGTTGGCCAGGCACGCCAGCAGGTGGACATCCCCTGAGGGGTCCCAGACTGTGAGAGGGCACAGGCCCGGCTGACGGACCCCCCTCCCACCCAACCCCCACTGAGTGCACAAATTTTTGTGCACCGGGCCCCTAGTTATAATGATAATAAGAAACTACAGGTTTATAAGTCATTCTGATGTAAACATATATACCACGTATAATATTGAACTACATAGTGTTCAGAGAATTGGAAAGAAATGACTATAGACCTTGTACTGTTTGTTTGGAGAAAAAACAAGAGCTCATGAAGGAATTTATATAAAGTATTCTAAGAATTCACCATAAATCAGAGAAAATGCATTTCCCATAGGTAGCTTAAATGTGTAGGAAATGGCTGAGTCATGGCTTGAAAATGAAAACTTGACTCATGGTGGGGATTTAAAGTGGGTTAATTTCATTTCAAGAAAATAGCATCACGGCCACATAAACAACACTCAGTGCATATATGATGCTGAAAAACAGGGTTTATCTTTTTAGAAACTTCTGCTGAGGAGATAGTACACGGCTAATTTAAACATGCACACACACACAAACATGCGCCCCAACTGCAAGGACAACCAGGAGAAGTCTAAGTGAAAGTTTCCAAGTTTAAGGAAGGGGTGGGGAAACAATTAAGCTGGGGAAAATCTAGCAGGTGCTGGGAGGATAATGCAATTTCCCAGCGCAGCAGATGTGCGGGTGAAACAGTATCCAGTACAGTCTATCAGATGGTGATTATAGCTGGACTGGGTAAGAACAGCCAAGATTAAAAGGGGCAATTCAAAGGGTAACTGAATGCCACCGAGTGACATCTTCCTGAGAGATCACATACCAGGAAAAGCGGGCCAGCACTTAGCTGTAAGAGGGGGTGCGTATGGGGAGGTGGGTGGTGTTGTATATAAGCCATCATTTTTCTTTGGAGAAAGGATAAAGGAAAAATGCAGGCCTTAAAGAACTCATTAGTGGGGATGGAAACAGATCATCTCTAACGAACTACTACAACGGAAATGACAGCGGCCGCTGAGCGCTCTGCAAGTATGATTCCTAAAACGATTCTGTCGTCTGAAAGATGAGGGATTGATTCGGCCCCAGCATTTTCTGAAGGAGAGGGAGAGAGAGATGTGCACGCTGTAATTCTATGAACACCGAAAACCAAAGAGAAGAACTAACGTGATGAAAAAAGTGGGTGATGGGAAGCATCTATTGATATGGATACCGAAGCAAGACTTCTGTTTAAGTCCAAAGCAGATTTTCTGGTGTTTAATATCACAAGGCAGAGTCACTTCAAATCCCAGTGCTGGAAAGGGAACAGCGCTGGGGACTAAACTCACTCACTCCGAGAAGACTCCGTAGCGCGGGTCCCACCCCAGTGCACCGCGCCTCCCGCGTCTGGCTCTCACTGCTGTGGGCCAGGGCAGCCCTCTCCCGCCTCGGGGTCAGTGAGGACCTGAGCAGTCCCATGTTAATACTGACACTAGAGCGTAAGTTCCTTGAGGGCAAGGGCTGGTCACGGTCATTTCTGCATCCCCGTAGCAGGACAGGAAGGATGAAGGCAAGCTTGCACACAGACCCACCCCAAAGTAAGTGTGGGTCCACTTGTTTCGGCCTTTAATGAGCATGGCCCTTCCATCCCTTCAGACAGATTTCGAGTGTCTCCCGAGAGTGCAGTTCTCCTACGCGACGATTGTGATGGGCCACGCTGATTTATTTAATAAAGAATTGCCATTGGAATAATTCTCTGAATGTAAATGCAAAGGCCAAGAAAGCCCAGTCAAGCTAAGAAATGACTCTTTCAGGCCCACCCCACAGGGTTCTGGTCTTAGTTGGAAAAAGAGCCCTCTCTCTTGTCCGGGCATCTATCTGGATTGGCCAAAGAGATATGACGATGAATCTTTGGGGCCTACCTCTGTAAGGTGTGATGAGAATCATTTACATGTTTTTTCCAGGTCCTTCCTTACGACCTGGCATGGGGCAGGCTGTCAATTAATAGAAACAATGGGGAAGGTATTGTGGCAGGAACACCTATGGTCCAAACCAGGCAGAAAGGACCAGGGCCTAGGGGCAGGAGGGAGTGTCTTTCCTGCCACGCGGTAATGAATTTCAGTCACTGCTGGCTTGTGCCAGATTCAAATTGGCAACCCACGGAGATGAAACGCTTTCTATCCCATTACTCACGCCTGGAGGGATCTGTTTCCTGGAAGGCTGGCTTCCCAGGTGAGAGGGAGGGGACGAACAGTCACTCTGAGGTGGTTTAAATCGGATAAAAGGTATGAGCGATGCGTGCCCAGCTAGAGGAATATGCAGACATGGAGGGGGCGCTGAGGGGCCATCGGAATCTCCACGCACTGGGGGAGGGGATATAAAACATGAAGGTCAAACGCCCAGAATTCATCTAGTAATGAAACTGCTCAAGCTCACTTAGTTCAAGGCTGCAATACTATTTGCTCTGCTAAAGAAAGAAAAAAAAAAAAAAAATCAATGCACTCAGGACCGTATAGAAAGTCCTTCTAAAAATTTCCATTTGGCTCATTTCTTCCCCGAAAATCAGCCTAAAACATTAAATCCACCTAAAATATGAAAGAGAAAACTTTTAAATAATATAATGTAGTATTTCGACGTGTGAACCTCTAGGCCCCAGCACATGTGGATTATGCTCTTGATAATTCTTTGATCAAACTTCCAAGATTTCTGAAATTTTTACGAAATCTAAATCTTTACTAAAACCTTCTGAAGAATGGACACAACAAGTAGCAGTAAAAGTGCTCATTTGAAAAGCCAGACTTCAGCAATACAATGGACAACGCAGCGCAAACGTAACAGGTACCGACCGGGCATCAGCTCGACCTGCAGGTTAAGTGGTGACCTTTCTGGACCAGGGATATCTCAACAACCTGTCTTCTGCTCTGTCCTGACATAAGCCAGGGCTCCGGGGGGGTCACAGAACACTTGCAGGTCCACAGAAAAGGTTGTTAAGTGTGAGCAACGATTTCATTCATTCCCCCGGGGAAGTAATGACAGGGCTGTTTTGAATGAAACACAATGTGTTCTCCGGCTATCTCCCACCGGAAGCTCCAGCTCGCCTCAGCGTTGTCAGACTGTCAGACTCTGGAGGTTTGGAGGTGGGGCTGGGGGAGACGAGGTGCCTGGTGCTCGGAAGAACAGTGCTCTTGCTCTCCAGGCAACAGCTCCGTACCCCGCCCTCCAGCCCGGCCCTGCCACTCCCGTCATCCGTGGACTGTTCTGGCCCAGCCACATGTTCTATCCATACCTGAAGGTGTGTGTCTCAGCAGTGGCTGCCAAAGGGCAGCGTCTCTCATCCTCTCCTGATCTGACACAGCAGCTGCTTCCAGGTACTCTTACCTGCAGCCCCTTCATGACCGATACACGCTGTTTCAGTGACAGGCACAGATGAAGCCACCCTCCCTGACCCCAAAGCTGTCTTTGCCCCGAACATGTGGTCTTAGCTCTCATGCCAAAACACTTGTTTCCCAGGACCTCCACACACAAATGGGTCACCTGGTGGTGCTCCCAAAGCTCCTCCAGATGGGCATGCACTCCTGTCTCCAGTGTGGACACAGCGTGAGCTCCCAGGCTGTGGCCCTGCGACCTGAGACACCCCTTGCATCCTGGATGGAATGATGTGTCTGGGGATTGCGCCAAAACGACCCAGGAGGACGGGGAGGTGGGTGGGGGTGTAGAAGATCCAAAATCGGCCAAGAGTTGAAAATGGTTAACGGGTGGCTGAGTACCTGGCAGTTTCAGTGGCCATTCAACATGTGGTCTGAGACAGGTGCCCATCGCAAACTATCACTGGTCTGTGAAGATGTAAGTGTAGAGGTTGAGAGAAGCATCCAGAAGCTTTCATAGCAATTGAACAGAGCAAGTCTATGCCTGTTAAAGCTAGTGATAAAGTAAGCAAGCTTGAATTTTTGTCAGTTTCTAAATCTCATTTTCCAAGGAACTCACTTCTTACAAAGCTATCGGTCTATGGTGGGTTGTGCGGTAAAAGACAGCACCCCTCAGCGCAGACAGAGGCCCCGCTTAGGGTACGCGGCCCCCTACTCCTGTACGCTTCACATTTCCTACAGTACAGAGTTGGGAGGGGGAGGAATTGCTATTTGTGTTTAGTCTCTACTCCAATATAAATTTAGAACGTGTCAGAAAATAAATATAAATTCACCTTTTACAAATATACATGTAGATGTTGGACTGAAAGCAGCCTGGGTCACAGTGGGCAGCTGCCTCTGGGATGGGTCTTGGTGGGGGACCCCGCCAGCCATCGACAGTAAAGCGGGGGCAGTGCAGGGGTGCGCTCCTGCAGTGCGGGGATTGTCGCAAGCTGTTTATTTTAGCACACCGAGCTCTGATGAGCAACTTCTTGGCTCTACGTTTGGAGAGCTTAAACTCTCCACTTTCCTTTTCTCTCTCTCACATGGACAACTGTCAGCACACTGAGGAACTTTTTACAACTTAGTTAAGTGGAAGTGCATTTTTCAAACACTACACGCCTACATGTAAATCAGCCCGACAACACCATGCGCATGGCTGTGTGTACATACACATGCCCACGTTTGTTTACAGCAAATTGGGATTTATTTCTGCGCCTTTTCTTGCTCTGGGGCCTTTCACTCCAAGGTCAAGCCCCCAAGCCACCCCAGAGCAGCTAATACATTCCTGTCAATCATCCTTGCTCCCAGCAGAGGAGCTCGCAAACCCAGCTTAGGGCTCAGACCCAAACATCTTAGGGGCAGCCCGCTCCATTTTCTCCCTTAGCCTCGTCTGAAGTGTGAATGGCCGCTATTGCCTTGCAAGCAACACATGATGGAAAGGGGGCTCTGCTTCTGAGCAAAGGAAAAGAAAACAGAGCTAAGCTGGGAGGCTGGCTCCAGGCCACCGGTCCTGAGACACAGCAGAGCATGTGAGGGACCTTGGGGTGAAGGGAGGGGGAGGCTCCAGTCTTAGGCTTACTGCGAAATGGCCACCCGAGGAAAGGACTGCAGGGGAGCCTCTGCAGAGCACCCCTGAGGGGGTGGGGGGCACACGCGCCAGGCTGCCTGTAATTAAGAAGCAGCCTGCTCCCCAGAAGACGGTGCGGCCACCCCATCTGCCAAGCCTGCCGCCCGCCCGAGCTGGCACCGGGCCTCCTGCCTGCTGCCGCGGGGCTACCCACCGGTTCCTTGGAGACCTCCTTTGATGGAGCGTTGATGCCAAGCTTTTCCAGAGGATAGACAATCTGTCGTCGTGGTCGCACGGGAACCAAGTAATGAAGGGCGGACGTCAGGGAGTGGGCGTAGGAGCTCTGGAACTGCAAGACAGCAATCTCCACTTAGGGGAGGAAATGTCAGAGCCTCGCAGCACAGATGCCTGCGCATGGCTTCACAAACACAGAACTCCGCACGCGGCCAAATCGGAGGGGGAAAAACCCAGCAAATAAACAAACACGCTCTCCGAGCAGAGGAATGAATTGCAGATAATGCCTGACACTAATGAAGATAATTACGAGAGTAATTACATTACTCTCTCTGTGGGAATGACAGATAAACAAGTGGTTTGGTTTATGGGATTTTCAGTACAAGTATTTTCCCCAGGAGGATATTCTTCTCCACAGCGAACATGAATCAGCTTCATTTGACCCCATTAAGCTGTGTTATCTGCGTCCTGTTAACCTTTGCATGTGTGGCAAGAGCTGCTGCAAGGAGGCACAGAGAGAAAAATGTCATCTGAGGGCAACCAAACGCAGATGTGAAAAATCCTCCTGTTTGTGAGAGCACAGCCACTTCACTGGGCCTCTGGTGATAAGATCCATGTTTTGAAATAAAATGATGAAACTGGGGAGTGCGGGGTAGGGGGGGGATTAGATTCATGTTATTTTGATTTAAATTAATACTGAATTATGACTCAAATGTATGCTTACTGAAATGAACTATGATAAATCATGCTTTAGGAGAATGCTTTAAATATCAATTTTACTCCATTTTTGAAACTCGGCAGAGAAAACTGAACATGGTGATCTTTCTTCCTTTCACATTTATGAATTCTTAGGGATTTTGGTGAAATTAATTCGGCGTTTCAAGCATTTAAACCTCAAGAGTTTAAGTTGTGAAACCCACATCTTTTTTAATTGTCTAAAGTTTTACATATGTCTCCTTTTCCCCCCGACTAACCCCCCGCCTCCCTGCCACCAGGCATTCCGACCCCGGGCAAGCCCCCACTGCCCCAGTGTCTGTGTCCATGGGTTATGCTACTATGCATGCATACAAGTCCTTTTGAAACCAACATTTAAAAAAATATATTGATTGTACTTCAGCTGGAAAATAAAGAAAATAAAACTAAACTGTAGGTATAGTTTAATAAATAAGCTGGTTTACCTGTGACATACTTGCTATCCTAAAATGCCCCCAGGCATTTCTAAGAGCTTCAAGAAGGGAGTTCTATAATCCTTCTCCACGGATCTCGCAGACTGACTTTACCCACTGAACACAGACGCAGGAGCTCCCAGCCAGAGCTCTGTCCATGTCCAAGGAGGATGGTGTGGAGGAAACCATCTTCATAGCATGGGCCCAGAGCTCATTCCCACTACTGTCGCCTGGGGACTCATCTACAGCAGAATCTGAAAACCCTGACCTGAATTATTTGGTTACTGCTTCTTACACTTGTTTAAATGTGTTATGTGTGAGTCGCCCGGAAGTGCAGACTGAGGAAACCTGTTCCCAAATGTTTCTGTGTCATCCTATATGAAACAGTGCATAGCATATTCTGAATCTATGTAAATACATGAGCATTCAATAGAATGTCTAATGCTATCTGTATTATGGATACAAGAGAACTTTACCAGCTTGGCACCAGCACGCAATAGGATGAGTAAAAACCGAGAATTTAGTATCACAACCTGAAGGTCACCAAAAGGCCGACAGCAAACTAAAAAGAAATTGTGCAGGACCAGGATCTTCCAGCAAAACTGTCACCTTCCCATCTCATTCAGTTCAAATCTAGGGCATTCACACTGATGCAGTACTGCATTGTGACAAAAAAAAAAAAAAAAATCATCACTAAAGCATGTTCTGTATCCCAATAAAACTTTTTTCCACATTTTTCCTTCTTTCTTTCCCATTCCCTTTGTACTTCTCTAAAAGGCTTTTGTTATGTGTTTTTAAGTTTAATGAATAAGATCATTTAAAAAATACTTAGCTCACTTGTAGAAATAAGACAGCATCAAAACAGAGGGTGAGAAAGTTTTTGGTCATGGATGGGACCTGGGACAGTTTCTACCTAGTCTGGAGGTGGAATCTCATCACCTCTCAAGCTGAGGACCAGCGCTGCCAGTGATGGAGGGACAGAATGCAGGAAACAACACCTGGGAAATCCAGCTTGAAGAGGCCCTTCCCTGAGGAGCAACCAGGACACTGTAGCGAGTGTGTACGTGAGTGTGTGTGTGCGTACACATATACAGGGTGGGACAAAAGTAGGTTTATAGTTGTGAGTACGAGAAATACAGAGTTTATTCTCGTATTATTATTTTTTTTACTGTATGATCTTCCATAGGAACAACTGTAAACTAACTCTTGCCCCACCCTACATGTGAGACTCAGCTAGGCACTTCGACCAGACAGACAAACATCTCTGCCTTCATGGAAAAAGATAACAGGTCAGCTAGTGAACAGTGCCATGAAGAAGGCTAACGCAGGATAAATGAGCGCAGGACGAAGAGCTTGCTCTCTGTGCATGCGCACAGACATACTGTCTACACAGCAGGTATGTGTTTGTTAGAAAAGCATCAGCTACATAAGAGTAAGAGTGCAGAGCTCTAAGGGTACTTGCTAGGGACAGGTTAAGTCAGCACCACGCATCTCCACCGTTCACCCATTCCTTGCATGTGGTGATTATAGTGCTTATTTGAATGCTGTGGCCGCACATCAGTCTCACAGGACTGAGCTGACTCTACCCATGGGTTCGTCACGCAAAACCCTCTTTGCCTGAAGAATGCGACGGGATCATTCTGGCTTTTCCCTAGATGCACCATAAGGGATGGTTTGATTTCCATGCCCTCGGAGCACTGCTGCCTCGTTTTCAGTGTCTGTTTTGTCAGCGCGGAAAAGCCAAGAAATTGTTCGACTAGTTAGTTATATTGGTTGTGATTGTTCCAGAAATTCAAACCCCGAACCCGCACCGTGGTGGAAGGGCCAAACTCAGTCTGGCCGCTGGAATTCAGAGCCACGCGAACGACTGTGCCTCTCACCTTGCCCTCCCTGGGAGCCGGGTAGATGGGGTAGTAGAGACAGGTCTTGTGTCCTAAGCGGAAGATCTCCTTCAGGAAGAACTTGGTGTAGTGCCGGAAAATGGGGTTGATGGCGAAGTGAAACAGGTGTGCGTGCTCCTCGCGCTGGTGGTGACTGAAGTAGATGAAGTCTTCGATGTTGTAATGGGACCGGATGTACTCTATATCCTGAGACCGGGCGAGGACAAGACATGTAAGAAGGCGTTGAACAAACGGCATGCATTTTGTGACATATACATTTTAAAAAGTAGTTTAAGGCACCACAGTAAGAAATATGCTTTTCTCCTGTGATTTACTACTTTATCCTCCTTGTTAATTTTTAAGAATTAAACATTCTGTCTCATGCAAAGCCATTGTTCTGATGGCTTGTCTCTGAGGCTGCATAGCTGTGAATTTGTTCCTCACAGAGAGACTTGCGTCCCTGCTAGTGACCAGGTAGCGCGAGGGCAGCTCTTCACCACTGATGGGCAAAGGGGGCATGAGCTGGTCAGCACGACTGACCACGCATGTGCAGATGTCAGGAGCAGGACAACCCCTCCCCCTCCGCCCCAACTAGCATCCTCTGGACTCATTCCTGTACCCGTCACATATTAATGTGGAAACGAGCCACCCCACAAGTCACACACTTTGATTGGCACATGCGGCTGGGTGGGCCTGTAATAAAACGGTGAGGCTGGACCTCATCCATTGGCATTCCTTAAACTTTTTATCTCTCTGTGATACAGCCATGCGCTGCCTAACAACTGGGATACACTCTTAGAAATGCGTCGCTGGGAGGCCTTGTCATGCGAACATCATAAAGCGCAGGTACACAAAACGTAGATGATACCACCTCTACCTGCATAGGCTGTAGCCACGAACCTGTTCAGCAGGGCACCGTGCAAAACAACACAAGATTAAATCAAGCAGGCGAGAAAACGACGGCATCAAGAGACTCAGTAAACCCGAGATGTCTAAGATGGCATACTGTTGTACAGCAGACTTTCTTTTATTTTTGTTAATCCTCCCCAGAGGGTATTTTCCCACTGATTTTTAGAGAGAACGGAAGGGAGGGGGAGGGGTAAAGAGAGAGAAAAATCGGTGAGAGAGAGAGAGAGAGAGAGAGAGAGAGAGAGAGGGAGGGAGGGAGAGAGAGAGAGAGAGAGAGAGAGAGAGAGAGAGAGAGAGAGAGACATCGAATGACTGCCTCCTGCATGCATCTGGACCAGGATATCCAGCCTGCAACTGAGGTACGTGCCTTTGGCGGGAATCAACATTCTGAAGGCCAACGCTCTATCGATGGAGCCAAACTGGCTGGGGCCAGGCTTTGTTTTTTATAAGTAGAAAGGAAACATTTTAAAGTAACAATGGAAAGTATAGCACTTATGTAAACCAGGAACATGGTTGTTTATCACCATTACCAAGTGTCACGTACTGTATGTGATCGCATGAACTATACTTTTATACGCCTGGTGGATTTGTTTACACCAGCATCACCACAAAAACGTGAGTGAGCACTGCACTGGGCTATGACATTAAGAATTTGTCAGCTCCTTTACACACTTATGGAACCGCCATCCTATATGCGGTCTGTCATGGACGTTGTTAAGTGGCACATGACTGTACAACAGATATATTTTTTAATTTTAAAATGGATTTGTAGAGTTAGAGGAAGGGAGAGAAAAAGAGAAACATCGATGTAAGAGAGGGACATTGATCAATTGCCTCCTGTACTCGCCCTGACCAGGGATCAAACCTGCAACCTGGGTATGTGCTTTGACCAGGAATAGAATCTGCCAACTTTCAGTGTACAGGTCAACACTCCAACCAACTGGGCCACCAGCCAGGGCCTGTATACCTTTTTACACTGTGGAAGGTAATGTAAAGGACTGGTGAGCGTTCACTTGTGAGAGGAAATACCGCACACACAGCTCCTGCTTCTTTTGAGCTGGGCAAATACCAGGGCAAGTGACTCTCTCATGACAGCACAGCAGTGCACACACCTGATATGCAGGAAAAATCAAACTGCATGCAGACTGAAAAGCACCTACTTATATTTCATCTTACTTTTCATAGTAAAAATGTCCTAAAAGCACACTTTCAAGAAGAGGAATTGGCCCGGCTGGCATGGCTTCGTGGTTGAGCATCGATCCATGAACCAGGAGGTCACAGTTCAATTCTCAGTCAGGGCACATGCCCGGGTTGCAGGCTTGATCTCCAGCAGGGGGCGTGCGGGCAGTAGCCAAACAATGATTCTCTTTCATTACTGATGCTTCTATCTCTCTCTCTCCCTCTCCTTTCCTCTCTGAAACTAATAAAAAATTTCTTTTTAAAGAAGAATTGAAAAATGCAAAGAACTTTATTTATGCTGTGATTGGCAAGGCTGACACTAGAAAATCCTGAAAAACTGAGGGTTGTGCCTAAGCTCCTCAAGGTTCCTTGTCTTTCCAGTACACACGCACATGCACACGCACACGCACACGGATGAAATAGGGCTTAGGGTAACCAGGCCAGTGTGGTATCCATGGCAATTCTGGCAATGTCTGACCTTTCTGTCTGCATTGACCCTATACCTGCCTTTACACTTAAGATGTTTTACTTCATTATCAAGGAGGCATCCCTCATTATAAAATAAAATGAGTAATAAGTGTAGGGCTGAGAAGTCAGTAAAAACCAAAAAACAAGGAACCAATAGAGATTATTAGCTCACAACAGCAGATGGGCCATGTGTGTCTAATTTTCTTCCCATCCCAAATCCCTTACACTTAAAGAAAAGATTATTTCTAAAATAATGAGGGGGAGTGATGAAGGGACAAAGGAGTAAGGCAGTTTCCCCTTAGAAGGAAACACACCGAAGCTCTCTACCACTGGGTGAACCTTTCCTACCTTGGTCCTTGCCTGCAGCCGCTAGTACCACCGCCAAGCACCACAAGAGGAAGCCAGACGACTAATGCCCCCTCCCAGGCAGACAGGGGGTGAGCAGACCTCCAGTGACTGGAGAGAGGCAGTGGAGACAACTGTCAAGCATACCCATCCATGCCAGACAGCCATACTGGTAATCTGATCTGTCACTCATGACATGAACAGACTTTGAAGGAAAACTGACAAATGCAAAAGACCAGAATAGGGAAACATACAAGTTACACTCCAGTGAAAACAGGTTATTTAGGGAACAGAAGAGAATTAAAAAAAAAAAAAAAGCTACTCAGCGTCCTCAGAGATACCACAAAGGATCTTGAATGTAACATAACAAACAAGCAGCTACAAAAAAGAAACAAGAAAGAGACTTGGAAGTTAAATATATGAAACCTGAAACTAAAATTCCAATAGGGGGCCTGAATAATAGACTAGACATGACTGAAGACTGAATTAGGGGTCCAGAAGACAAATTTAAAAAATCTAGAAAAATGTACAGGAGATTAACAAATACGAGAAGAAAGTTAAAGATAATAAAGGATCAATTCAAAAAGTCCAATATCCATCTAAAATGGAATCCAAGAAGAAGAGAATAGAGAAAATGAAAGGGAAGACACAGTTAATAAAATCATAGAAGAAAGATGTTCCCAAGTTCAAAAGAGGCATAAGACACTTCTTGGTAAAATTTCACAAATTCAGGTATAAAAAGAAAAAAAGGTAGAAGAAAACATACCAAAGAGAGAGAGAGAAAATAAACACATATACATTTATTTATATCAGATTATATTTTATCAGTGACCTTGGACACTGAAACACAATGAGAGTAAAAACATCAACATTCTGGTAAGAAATAATTTGTATAAGAATTCTATACACATCCTGGCTTGTACGCTCAGTGGTTAGAGTGTCGGCCCACACACCAAGGATCATAGGCTCGATTCCCAGTCAAGGGCACATATCGTGTTTTAAGCTTCAACCCCCAGCCCTGCTTGGGGCATGTGCAGAAGGCAAACAATCAGTGTGTCTCTCTCACATTGATGTTTCTCTTTTCTCCTCCCTCCCTCCCTCCCTCCCTCCCTCCCAGGCTCTCTAAAATTCAATGGAAAAATATCCTTGGGTGAGGATTAACAACAACAAAAAGAACTCCATGCACAAGCGAGTAAATGTTCAAGTGTGAGGACAAAATAAAAACTTCTCCTATGTGTATGTACTCAGAGATACTACCTAGCCCCCTCTCAAAAGAATTACTCAAAGACATATTGAATCGAAAGAGAAATGAATCTAAGGATAAGGAGAGTTTGAATACATTAAAGGAATAAAGCCATATGAACATCTGCATAAATGACAAAAACACATTTGATAAAATTCAACGCTCACTCATAATAAAAACTTTTAGTAATCTAGAAATGGGAGAGAGCTGCCTTGACCTGATAAACATCTCCCAGTAACTCCAGCAAATACTTTACTAAAAGAAGGGAAATGCAGAATCATTCCCATTGAAATAAGAAACACCACAAAAGTGCTCATAAAAAACACTACTATGCAATGCCATTCTAAACATACAATAAGACTGGGGCGGGGGGAGAGAATAAGGTATAAACATTTTTAAAAGAAGGCACGCAGATTCTGCCTTTTGAAGTTGGCCTTGACGTTATGCCCTGTCCCTCATGCTATCTACAGAAATAAGTTGTCACATCACGAGTTGGAGTCCATTTCTCCAGCCCTGGAATCTGAGCCTGTCCTGGGACTGCTCTGATCAATAGAATGATGGTAGAAGTTATGACGCATCAGAAAAGAATCAGTGAACAAGCTCTCAGAGATATTAAGAGCCTTCAAAAAGCTGGTTGGATACAAGAATATAAAAATTAGTAGTTTTCCCACATATCAAAATAAACATTTTGAAAGTACATTGAAAACAATGTGTCAATCCACCATACCCAGGAAAATAAAAAATAAAAAACATGTAGAAATAAATCATTGGTCTCAGCAGGAAACAGACGGCATGTTCAAATGAGCATAACTGGAGTTTATCAAAGGGACCGTTTACAAGAAGGGGGCGGGATGCAGAGAAACCAGTAGAGATGATATAGCAGCAACTGCAAGCTATCACCACCCTCATATGAGAGGCACTGGTTTCTGGAATCCGATAAGAGTCCTGGAGAAGAGGCTTCCTTGAAAAGATGAGGGAATTCAGCAGAGAGACCAGCCAGAGGCAGCCCAATCTCACTTTCCCTCTTCCTCTCCTCAGGGTTCCCCATTGGTCAAATCTAACTGGGAGCCAAAGGACAAAGCACTCATGATGCTGCCCATCAGGCTAGGCTTTCTGGGACAGAACAAACTAGAGAAAGGCAAGGAGTGAACCTGCAGGGGTAAACAGAGGACCCGGCACTCACAGCTTGGATGAACAAAGCCACAAAGTTTTCCGAAGGCCCTAGCTAGTTTGGCTCAGTGGCTAGAGCAACAGCCTGCAGACTGAAGGGTCCCAAATTTGATTCCAGTCAAAGGCACATGCCCAGGTTGCGGCCTCGATCCCCAGTCAGGGGCGTGTAGGAGGCAGCTGATCAGTGATTCTCTCTCATCATTGATGTTTCTATTTTTCTCTCTCTCCCCCTTTCACTCTGAAATCAATAAAAAAATATATTAAAAAGTTTTCCAAATAACCCAAAAGAATTCAACCACCACCACAACAAAAATAGAGAAAGCTGTGTTCCTACAAGAAGCACCTCAATATTTTAATTGTCAATTCTTCCTAAATTGTAAAGGCAGCATTTTAAATCAGTAAGGCAAGAATGGACTACCCTGTAATAAGTACTTTGGAGTAACTGACTGTGCACTTGGAAAACATAAATTCAGATGTCCACTTGACAAAACACACGCTCGCATGCGCACACTCACACACAAACACACACGCACGCACAGCATGTAAACAAGTGGGAGGAAAAATGTTGGGAGAGACAAATGCCTAGCTGTCAATAGTAGTAATCCTTCAGGAAGAGCAGTGGGATTCTTTTTTGGTGGTGGTGGAAGATTATTTGAATTTTTAGAATGTGAATGTGCTCAGATACTCTTTGTAATATTTTAAACACTTTTGAACTGAAAAAATGAAAATTTAAGAGGCTGTCAAGTGGGATGCAAGGAATAAGAGGCATTCATATTAAATAAATAAAAGTTAAAATTCAAAGGAGGTATTGTGTGCTACTTCTTGAAATAAAGAGGTACAATCAAGGAAACGAATATCCATTTCACAATTTACCATTTCGTCTCTGATCACTGCAATGCCAACTACTTGTCTTGCCACATCAGCTACAAATGTCTGCAGTGGTGTTCCACCCTGAAAAGATGAATATATTTTTAAAACCCTTGAAAATATTGCCATCAATGTTTCTAAAAGCAGTCAATAGTAGGCTTGAACCATAATCACACAAGGGTCAGAACCACAATATATCACCACTTACCTTTGGGCTATGTAGCAAGTTACATGGCTACCTTATGTTCATTTCATCTTCACTCAACCCGATAAGTATTATCATTATATCTATCTCGTTTACGAGAAAAGAGGTTTGAGAGGCTGAGTAACCTGCCAAGCTCTCCTACGATTCAAATGGCATTCCCTTGACTCAGAATCTTTTTTTAGCTCTACGTCAGTGGTTCTCGAATATTGTGACCTCAGGAACCCTATGCCCTGAGGACCCCAGAGAGCTTTGGTCTATATACATATGTCACTGTTTTCTGGATTAGTAATTAAAATTGAGACCATTTTGAATTTTAAAATTTTTGTTTAACCTATTCATCGAAACAATTTTTTTAATTTGACAAAAATATTTGTAGAACAAGAAGTAGCATTGTTTCATATTTTTGCAAATCTCTAACGTCTGGCTTAATGGAAGACAGTTGGAGTCTCATATCTACTTCCGTATTCAATATGCTACAACATGTTATTTTGATTGAAATACATGAAAAAAAAATCTATCTTCACAAAGATACATAGTTGGAAAAGGGAGAAGTATGTAAATAATCTTTGCAGATAATTATGGACATTCTTTTTTGATGTTCCACCCAAACTCAACAAGTGGTAGTGTTTTAAAGATTAAAATCTTTAAATGTGGAATCTGAAACCGTATCAATGAACTTCATGTGTACTACTACCTTAACACTCATTGGTCTACTTTACACTTTGAATGATTCTTTTATATCTACGCATGATTTTGTAGCATCATGTATTGTTCATCTGGGAAATACTGGTTCATACCAAGTCCATTCAGATTTTCCAAATGTTGACCTATTTCGTTACGAAATATAAAAGCATCACATTTGGTATTATCACCACCAGGCTTATCAGAAAAAGTCTGTGAAGTATTGGGAAGCTGTCAAAGGCACCATGGCAGATACTGATTTTCCAAAATTCAATTTTTTTTCTTGAAAGCTTGAATTTCAACACAGGGGACAAGTGTTGTCAGTTGTTTTCTTGGAGAAACAAGCTCACCGTTTTTTAAAAGAAAATGTCTGCCAACTACCTGAGACTGGACTACCTGCCCACTAGACTGAATAACCATCTTGTGTCTGCCAACTGTTCCTTCAAGTACAAACGGTGTTCTGTGAAAATGCCGGCTGGGCCAGCATGCAACTCAGGCCATCGCAGAACCGTCTTTTCCTTGAAACAGCCAGCAGGCTTCAGTCTGCAGCCAAAGAGCTGTGTGAGCACTTCTCATTTTGCACACAGAACACTAAAAATACATGCACGCAAGGATTAGTACTGAATGAAGATAACGGTTTTTACTGTTTCAAGTGAAAATGACTTTCTCCGGGTGCTTTTTTTTTGTGTGTGTGTGTGTGTGTGTGTGAGTTGTTTTCTTTTAAACTGAAATGTCTATTGAGATAGATATAGACTCACAAGCACTTGTAAGAAAAATACAGAGAGATTCCTTTTACACTTTGCCCGGTATGCCCTACTGGGAACATTTTGCTAAATACTAATATAATACAACAAGCAAGGAACACACACTGATGTGACTGTGTGTATGAGTGTGTGTTAAGTTCTACCCAATTGTATCCCCTGTATAGGTTCATGCATGTACCACCACAGTCCGTGGGGCCACCAGTGAGGAGAACAGCCCCACTTTCTTAAACCTCAGTTTCCTTCTCTTTCTCTTCTTGCTAACACCATGCTGCTCCCCACCACACAATTCTCCCATGGAGGTCCAAGGAAATCTCAGGTTGACCCTGCGTGGGTCACAATGGTCCCATCACATGATGAAAAGGAAGCCAACCTGGTCACAGCAGGTACTTACAGGGTCTCTGTGAGCCTCATTGTATTGCTTTAAATCCTCCAATATCCGTCTACTGAGTTTGAGGCTACTGACGAGATTTTCAATCCCAGGAGTATCTAATAAATTGGCTAATCTTATCTTAATCGTCCTAGGTAAAGAGAAATACATTTTTTAGATTAAAGTGACAAATATGTATTCTCCCCCAAATGGACACAGAATTAAAACATATCATATTTATGTACGATAATAGCAGTGAGTTATGTTTATATGACATTGGGGTTTGATTAATTATAAAAGTAACTCTTTCATTGTAAGAAAACCTGAAAAACACATGAAAAAAAAGTGCAAAGAATAAGGTAAAAATAACAGACCATGTCATTAACCAGAGACAACACAAAGTTACACTTTAAATTCATATAATGAAAAATGTTCAGCACCATGCTTTATTTCATATTTAATTCATACAGAAAGCCAAATTCTTCTTCCAATGTGTTAAATATGTTAAGATGTTAATAAATTACATTGAATCTGGGCTGGCTCCATGAGTCTGAATGAAAGGGAGAGGGGGTGAGATGGGGAAGAGAGAGAGAGAGAGAGAGAGAGAGAGAGATAACATCAAGGCACATCAATTGGTCCTGGCCAGCTTGGCTCAGTGGACAGAGTGTCAGCCTGCGGACTGAAGGGTCCCGGGTTCGATTCCAGCCAAGGGCACATGCCTGGGTTGCAGACTCAATCCCCAGTGGGAGGCATGTAGGAGGCAGCAGATCAATGATTCTCTCTCATCATTGATGTTTCTCTCTCTCTCCTTCTCCCTTCCTCTCTGAAACCAATAAATATATTAAAAACACACACATCAATTGGTTGCCTCCTGCAGGTACCCCAAACTAGCAGGTAACCCAAACTGGGGATGAACCTCCAACCCAGGTACGTGTCCTGGACCGGAAATCCAACCCGTAACCCTTTGGTGCCCAGGTTGATGCTCTAACTACTAAGAAACATGGGCCAGGGCATGAGTCTTAATGCTTAGTAATTTTATCTTTGATTTTGTGTTTTTATGTGAAATCGAATAAAATAACAGAGCATGCCCGGGGTCTGGGCGCCTTGGCTCACATGTGGTCCCATCTCTCACCATCATTCCACGATGGCTTTTCTCCCACACCCTGCCCCATGACTGCTGCCGCCCTCTGCTGGAGGTGAAAACTGGGTTGCATCCGTGGGGGAGGCCCACACTCAGGGAGGTCCACCCTGCTCCACTCTCAGTGGGGTCCTGGGCACAGATATGGGAAGGATAGAGGGTCAGATGTCCCAGAATCTCTAGTCAGAAAATGGTGATGGCCATCCCCAACCAGGCAGGCAGTGCCATGGAATGTTCAGCTGGCAACTCAGCATGGCCCTCTTCCTCAGCCCCCACCCGGGTATTTTGTAAATCTTGGTGTAGAGTAAAGGTTGCCAGCTGTTGGGGATGCACATTGGAGTGGAGGGCCCACAGGAAGGGGAAATGACTTCCCCATCTTAGGCTAGAGCCCCACACTGTCATTTTGTAATGGGCCCAGCATATTCTTTTGCTGGCCTTGCATTGAATGCTCTCATTCATTCAGGTATAATAACTAAATTGGACAGTGCTACTCTAACTAACATTAATAAAGTGAAATGTGGCATATTTGCAAAAAATAATCTATATAGTTAACTTGTATGAAGATTAAAAATTAATATCACCTTCATTTCATGAACAATTACTAACTGAAAAATAAGATTTTGGTTCTGATATGGCCACCTCACACCAAAATCTAGTTCAGATGGATTAAAGATGTAAGAAAGACCACAAAACTACTAGGAAAATACCAAAGATAATTAAAAACATATGCCCACACAAAACCTTGTTCCTGAATGTTCACAGCATCAATATTTATAACTAGAGGCCCAATATATGAAATTTGTGCACTCAGGGGGAGGGAGTGCCTCAGTCCAGTCTGTGCCCTCCTCTTGCAGTTCGGGAGCTCTTGAGGGATGTCCGACTGACGGCTTAGGCCCATGCAGGAGTGGGCCTAAGCCATCAGTCAGACATCCTTAGCACTGCCATGGAGGTGGCACTGGCGACCAGAGGGCAGCTCCTACATTGAGCATCTGCTCCCTGGTGGTCAGTGTGCATCATAGTAATCAGTTGTTCCACTGCTCGGCTGATTTGCATATTAGCCTTTTATTATATAGGATAATAGCCCATAATGCAGAAAGAAACCAAATGCCCATCAGCTTGTGAATGGATATATGAAACATGGTCTATCCATACAATGGAATATTATTCAGCCATAAAAGGGAATGAAGCACTGACTCATGCCACACCATGGATGAACCTTGAAGATGCTAAGTGAAAGAAACCACATACGAAGGCTATATATTGTATACTTCCATTCACATGAAATGTTCAGATTAGGCAAATTCATAGAGACAAAGTACATTAGCCACTGCCAGGAGGGTGGGGGGAGAAAAGAATAAAAATGGATGCTTAATGCAAGTGGAGTATCCTTTGGGATGATGAACATATTTTGGGACCACATTTTGCATAGCTTTGTGAATGTACTAAAAACCACTGAGCTGCATAGTTTAAGTGGCATGGTATGTGAATTATCAAACAAAAGCTGTTACCAACAATGTATAATAGCAAAGAAAGTTGAAAACAAAAGGAAAGGGGAATGGCAAGTGATAGCTAGCAAATAAGCTAGTGTAGCAATATCAACACCAGGTTAACTAGAGCCTTAGGCAAACAGCACTATGAGAGAAAAATCTATTTAATAAAAGCGAAAGCATAATGTTGTATGTCAATGATATCTCAATAAAAGTTAATTATGTAGAGTGTATATCTTCATTTTGATTCATCAAATGACTATCAGTATATATTCTAAATGCCAATTACATAATCATAAAAATTCACAAGGAAGAGATGACAATATCAAATCTGAAGGGATCTAACGATATGGCATTAAAATATCCAAGTAAAAATCTACAGAATTATGAGAATTTGACTAACTCATCATCATACTGGTAAAGTTTAATACCTCTCTCTCAGAATCAGGTAATAGACAAAAGACTGGGTCCTGAATCTCCCAAGTGAAACCATTTGGCTAGCTAATGGTTATCCCAATCTCATTCAAAGCCCTGAGCTAGCTGTCTCTCCTGCCTTAGTTACCCCCTTCTTCCCGTGGTTCAGGGAACCCAAACCCTAGGCTTCATCTCAGCTCTCTTCCTCACATGCCTCACGTCCAGCCCAGCAGCATGCCCGCTGGCTTCTCCCTTCAAAATGCATCCGGACTCCACCCCCTTCCCATGCTGGCCCCAGCCGCCACCACCTCCTGGCTGGGCTGTTGTTGCAGTACCACCTGAATGCGTCTCCGTGCCTCCAATCCACCCTCAGCAAAGCAGGGAGAATGATGCTTACATCAGTAAACCACAAAGCCAGACCATGTGACCAGTAATGCAGGAGTTCTTAACCTGCTTTCTGGCAAGGACCCCTCTTTTTAATGCATAAAATAAAATATGCAGAATTACAATGTATGAGCTTCATTAAGAAGCAAGATTCAGTCGTGGTCTCATAATGTTGTATAGATGAGCATAAATCACAAGTGATATGGTAGATATATGTAAAGCCTATAATGTGATAGGGATATCATTTCAATTTAAGAGAAGGCTTCAGGGGCTACTGATCCTATTGTGCTTGTTGCCTACTTTTACAATATAAGGAAATGTTACATTTCCATTAAAGCTTCATAGAAATAAAGATGGCCCAACTGGCATGGCTCAGTGGTTGAGCGTCAACCTATGAATCAGGAAGTCACGGTTCCATTCCCAGTCAGGGTATAGGCCCAGGTTGTGGGCTCCATCCCCAGTGTGGAGGGTGCAGGAAGCAGCCGGTAAATGATTCTATCTCATCATTGATGTTTCTATTTCTCTCTCCCTTTCCCTTCTCTCTGAAACCAGTAAAAATATATTTAAAAAATAAAAATAGAGGGTCCAAAGTTTAAGGATCCCAGTTACTATTCCCGTCTCAATCCGAGTCAAAGCCGGAGTCCTTTTGGGGGCTGAGAGCTGCTCCAGGAATAGAGCGTCCTTCCCCACACCCTCTCTCTGGAATCCCTCCTCCTGACTCATCTCCAAGTAGCTGGCTTCTAACTTTCCCGGCTTCCCTCACAGGCCTCCCAGCTGATCCTCCAACATTCCAGGCCCATTCTCTCATCAGGACTTCCTCCTGGGAAGTCTGCCTCCTCCATCCCAGATAAGCAGCCTTTTCCCTCACCTTAACATCGAGTGTTTGCTCAGACTTCACCTGCTCAACGAGGCCTTCCCTAACCAAAAATTTGGAAACGCTGACACTTCCGTCACCTGTTCTATTTTTCTCCACCGTACTTCCTGCCTCCTATTTATTTTGTTCATTGCTTGTCTCCTCCCACTAAAATAAAATGCTATGGTGATAAAGAATTTTGGTCCCCTTGGTCACTGCTGCTGCACCCCATGGCTAGAATAATGTCTGGCAGGTAATAAGTGCTCAATAAATATCTGCTAATTGAGGGAGTTACGCAGCATGCATGAAGATGGCCAGAGACTATTTCCCACATATAATAAAGGCTGCAATGGGGTCATTCGGAGCGCTGTGGGAGCCAGGAGCGCGAGTGAGCATGTAACTTGCTTGCATGTCTTTGGGGTGCTACCCTTTGCTCTCTGGGGTTTGGCCTTCTTTCCTCTCACCAGGCTTGAAGCACGGACCACATCACGGTCCACTCTGAAAGGCCAGGCCCCCTCGTAGCCCTCCGTAGTGCTGAGTAAATGGTTAATGGTACGTTTTACTGCCAGGTACCTCAAAAACACAAACGTTATTTCATCAGTTTGTCCGTGGAAATCTACTGCCAATTAGGGAACGCAACCATTTTGTGTTATATTGTGAAGCTCTCGTCTCTGCTATTTATATTCACCACCGAAGAACAATTCACACTTTTCATTTGCTCCCAGACTTTCAAGGGGAGGAATGGGCAGCAGTAATGTGCCTGTGTCCTGCTCTACGGTTACACCATCCAACAGGGGAGCCACGCCTGGCGAATGGGCACTTAGATGGTGAGACATGCTGCCCTATAACATACCCATTACGTTCCAGACTTGGTACAAAAAAGGATGTAAAATGTCTCACTGATACCGATACTAATTACATATTGAAATAATAATATTTTGGGCACAAAGGGGTTAAGTAATAAATATTACAACTAATTTCACCTGCTTTTTGATTTTTTTAAATTAACGTGGCTATTAGAATATGTAAAATTGCATATGTGGCTAACTCCATATTTCTATGGGTCAAGACTGCTATTCCCTAGTATGTGCCTCTGAGAGCTGTTTTTGAATTGGTTTGTTTGTTTTTGCTCAGTTCAAAAGCAGAATGTAGGTTTTACTCTACAGGTGAACGTTTCACCGTGGCCTCTGAGGCAAGTGGCCTCCTTACACATCAGGTGCTCAGAATAGTGGCCCGACTGCTTTGTCTTTAACTGGAATGAGATGACGGGGACCTGTGGCCAGCAAAAAGGAAATATAGCCATGGCAATAAGTATGTGGTATCCTAACTACTTTCTATAGCAACTGGCAAGAGCACCCAGAACAAGGGAAAAGTGAATGTGCATAAGAAACAGATCTTCAATTAAAATGCATTTCTTAAAAATCAATTATTAAAGGGGCTTTATTAAAACTAGTGGCCCAGTGCACGAAATTCGTGCACATTAAAAGGGGATCAATTAGAGGAAATATTTTAATATTGCTATTCGCCCTTTCTCTATAATAGAAGTGTCAGAGATTAAAGAAAATTAGTAAAACGTATATGAAAATCTTCCTCCTGTCAGAGTCTGGGGTGCACCATGGAACCCAGAGTCAAGTCTTCAACCACCCATGTGCACCTCAAAATCGCTCAAGACCCAAACCTGGATGGCCCTCCTTCATTGGGCTAGATCCAGACCCGGCCAGTCCCACCCTGTCAAGCCCTGTCAGGTGGGAGGGGGGGAGTGCAGCCTCAGGTCCCCTGGGTGCCAGGGCAGGGGGGCACGGCCTGAGGTCCCCCATCAAGCCCTGTTGGGCCTTAAGGCTCGTTATGGGAACTTAGCCTCAGCTGTGGGTGCAAATTGACCAGAGTGACGGTCAATTTGCATATTCCCTCTTTATTATATAGGATGATTCAGTGGGTCTGTCACAAATATTGATGACATAAGTGCTGCATGCCCGGTGTGTCCTGGGTGTTGGGGATCCAACAGCAAACAGGACAGTCCACAATTCCTGGCCTCGGGGAGCTGACCTTCTATTGATTACAGAGCCATCTTCTGAGAAACAATTCTCAATAGGACCAAGAGTTATGGAGACCTTGGACTACCTTTTAGCTAGAGAAAGCCCCTCAAAAAATAAAGTGACTTCAAAACAAAGTTGCAAGAATGTTTAGTGTTTTACTCTAAACATGTGTGATCCTTAGTTAAAATAAAATTACATTTTAAAAAATATATATTGACATCATACGTACATACACACACCAAAAAGAGATAGTATTTATTGTCAAATTATCAAGCAGCTATCTTTATTTCTTGCTATATTTTCACATAAATTATAAAGATTAAGAATATTCATTGAGGGTTTATAAAATGATACCAAGCCTTCTGTGAAACAGATTTTTAATGTGCTAAATAAATCACCAAAAAGACAAAGTCTGTTTTGATGTTTACACACCACAATGAAGCCCAGCAGAAGTGCAAAAGATGGTGGGACTCATTAAATATACCTATACGGGAGCCGACTTTTCATCTGTCTACAAGTTCAGAATAAGTTTCTGATCCTCATTTTTCCATTGTAACCTCTCAAGGCCCTTCCTGTGTCCCAGGACACAGAATCGGGAAGGAGAACTCCCACCTCCCCCCACTTGTGCTCATGCCACCTTACCCAACTTTCCCAGAAGTGAACACCTACTCAGGCACCAGGATCGGCTAGCCATTCTTTCCTCAAGGGTTCAGACACGCTTCGGAAGCCCCGAGCCGGAGAGGGAGACTAGCTGTGGTTTTCCGAATCTAGGCGCATAGCTTCCTCCATCTCCAGAAAAGGGAGGTCTCCAGCGGGCATCCTGCACGGGCTCCCTGTGGTCCTTCACTTCTCCCTTCCTCTCTCTCTTTGTCTCTCTCTCTCTCCCTCCCTGCTCCCCTCTCTCAGATGCACCTGGATGGCCCAACTCCTGATGGCTCACCTCTCCAGGAAGAAGTGATGAAGCCCTTGCTTGCTGGGTCTTGAAAAGTCACCCACTTCACAAGGGTTTTTCTTTCCCATTTTTGATGGACTCTGCCTCAAACGGCAGAATTTATAATATTTACTGAGACT
>PVJC01020579.1:0-28986 GCA_004026665.1 Murina feae
CTCTATATCCTGTCGTTTTCTTTCCTCCATTTCTGTCATTTGTGACCTGTTTCGTCTCCGCATTTTGGCTGCTTCCCTTTCTGATTTAGGCAATCACTGCGAGGGATTAACCTCTAAGCCACTTGGTTACGAGAGTCAGCTGTGTCTACAGTGGGAGAATTTCTGTGCTGGAGACACCCTTATGGGGCAAGAGTTGTTTTAGTGGAGCTTTTATGCTCACTGCATCTGCCCCAAGTGTGTTCCTTGTGGATCTGTTTTATTTAGGTTAGTCCCACTCTGGCCACTGGGTGGGGGCTGGCTCCTGTATCTTTAAGGAGGCGTTGATTAAGCCTCTGCCCTAGCTCTGATGCAGCTTGGGAGGGGCGGGGCCTCGGGGAGTTTGCAGGGCAGGGCGGAGCAAATAGTTATGGCGCTTCTCAGCCCTGTGCTGAGAGACACCAGGTCTCTGTGTCCCACGGTAATTGCTGCAAGCAACGCTGAGAGAAACCCGCTTTGGGTTTCCTCCCGGTGCCAGTCAGTCCCCCTTCTCCAGGTGTCTGGGTCCTCAGAAACTCGCTTGGAACTGGAGTTCAGAGCCACTGGGAACTTGTGGCTCTCTCCGTTTTGGAAAAGCACCGCGTCCCCCAGCGCCAGCTCTTCCCTGAGCCCCGTGCGTGCGCCTCCGTACCTCTGTACTTTGCTTCCACCGCTCCTCTGAGTCTCAGACTCTTTTCTAGTTGTAGGATTTTCACTCAGCCAGCCTTCCTGTGGGTGCGAGTGGTGTCCGTGTGTTCTTTTCGTGGTTTTTCTGAAATAGTTGTTCACGGCTGCATTTATGGTGTCTACCCTATGCCGCCATCTTGTTTCTCTCCAGTTTTTTTTTTTCCTTTGGAGTTTTTCTTAAACCCAACAAAGAACTCAGGCACTAGGAAAAGCAATCACCAGATGTCTGAACATATATAACTGTCACTGTCAAATAACTATCGCCAGGAACTCTTCCTTTAATATTTGCATGGTCTATGAATATGGGTTAAGTGTGCCCAAAGCCATCTCTAAGTAAGTAGCGGCACTCTTGGTGTAGAGCAAGCATGTCAAACTCAAAGGCTAACATGTGCCAAGTAAACGAGGCATGCAGCCTGTGGCTGTGAGTTTGACATGCTTGGTGTAGAGTATCCGCTGTCAATATGATTGTGCCGAGGAGATACAAACACCAATTTGAAAGTTGCGAATGTTCTCTGTTCTCCTGATATGTATTTCAACTTTTTGGGGTTCTCTTCTTTCAAGGTAAAAAGGATAAAATAGAAGGAGGGGAACACACCTCTAAAATGAGGCTTTCGAGTGTCAGAAGTAGAGTTAGGAGACTTGGGGCATATGCACACAGATAAAAAAAAATGTTGATTGTATAGGGAATATAGTCAATAATATTGTAATAACTGTGTATGGTGTCAAATGGGTATTAGATTTATCTGGGTGATCAATCACTTCGTAAGTTATATAATTGTCTAATCACTATGCTGTGCACTTGAAACTAAAACAATTTTATATGTCAACTGAAATTGAAAAAAAAAAACTTTTTAAAAATGCTGATTTCTATTCAGTACCAAGTGAGTGTTGTTAGTGTCTTCAAATGGGTCGAAATGAAGTCTTGAGATCCAAAATGATTGAAATAATCCTCTGTCTTTGTTTGGGTATCAAAGTTGTGGGTATTATTGTATATTTCAGTATCTAAGTCCCTTGTCCCTCCTGGTTCTCGTGTGTCTCTTGAATGAATGCCCTGTGCCCATGTTTCTGTAGCAGAGGTCCCTGTTGGCTTTTAGGTGGCCTCGGTGCTGTCTGAAGCCTCACAGGCTGAGGGCTGGGTGCTGCTGCATGCCGTGAGTCAGGAATTCTGATGCCACCATCCATCATGGTGATTAGTCTCTTTTCCTGTCGCTTCCTGTTCCTAGTAGATCAACGGGCTAAAAATGCCCCCATATCAGAAATTGTTTACCAAACCATCTGCTCATGGAGATCACATTGCTTAGGTTTACAAGTGGATACCCAAACGAACATTTGTCTTGTTGCTGCCATGATATATGCAGCAATCCCACCAGCGTCAGCACTCCAAAGATGCATTCAGG
This sequence comes from Murina feae, assembly GCA_004026665.1. Lineage (NCBI taxonomy): Eukaryota > Metazoa > Chordata > Mammalia > Chiroptera > Vespertilionidae > Murina > Murina feae. Next base: position 2,100 of record PVJC01020579.1, read on the forward strand.
CAGCCACCGATTCTGTGAGTGTGTGGATCCTATTGACAAATGATGGCTCTCTTTCCACTGAAATATGGTACTCGCTTCAGTGAATCCTAATGTACAGGTTTCAACATCATAATTGCATACTCTAAACAGAATCATCAAGCTTCTATAAAGTGTTTATACCCATTGTCTCCACTTCATAGTTTCCTATCTCTTCCTCAACCCTGGCCCCCGTCACACTGTAGAAACAGCTTTCTCCAAGGTCAAGATCTAGGGTCCTCTGACTCACTAGATCCAGTGGGAATCTCCAGGTTTCATTCCTTTTTATATATAGACTAGGGGCCCAGTGCACAAAAATTTGTGCACTCAGGAGGTCCCTCAGCCCAACCTGTGCCCTCTCGCAGTCTGGGATGCCTCAGGGGATGTCCACCTGCTGACGTGCCTGGCCAGCCTAGGTGAGGGGCTGATGGCTGTTTGCAGGCTGGCCAAGCCCCCCAGTGTGGACCTTCACCCCATTGGGGTGTGGCCAGCCTGGGTGATGGGCTGAGGGCAGTTTTCAGGCTGCCCAAGGTCCCTTCAGGGTTTGGGTCCCTACTGGGGTACCTGTCCAGCCTGGGTGCAGGGCTGAGGGTCGTTTTCAGGCTTTCAGGCTGCCCACAGCTCCCATTGACCCAACGCCCCAGTGAGGCTGGAATCAGGTTTCTGGGATTTATTTATCTTCTATAATTGAAACACTGTTGCTTTAAGCCAAGGCCTAGGCAGGTAATGAAGCCTCCTGTTTGCTTCAGCTCCATGGCTTCTATAATTGAGACAATGTTGCCTTAGTAGAGGCCCAGCCGGCCTAGGAAGGCAGTTTCCTCCATTGCTGGTGCAATGGAAGCCTCCTGTTTGCTTCAGCTCTGTGGCTTCTATAATTGCAACTATGTTGCCTTGAGCAGAGAGAGGCCCAGCCGACCTAGGCAGACAGTTTACTCCTGGTGCAACTGAAGCCTCCTGTTTGATCTAGTTCCGCTGTGGTTGGCCTCCATCTTGGCTGGGTTAATTTGCATACAGCCACTCTGATTGGCTAGTGGGCATGGCTTGGCTGGTGGACATGGCTTAGGCATCCCAGAGAATTTCAATTTCAATATTACTCTTTTATTAGAGTAGATATATATATACATATATATAATTGATTTTTTACAGAGAGGAAGGGAGAGGGATAGAGAGTGAGAAACATTGATGAGAGAGAAACATCAATCAGTTGCCTCCTGCACACTCCCTACTGGGGATGTGCTCGCAACCAAGGTAATGCCCTTGACTGGAATCAAACTTGGGACCTTTCAGTCCGCAGGCCGACGCTCTATCCACTGAGCCAAACCAGTCAGGGTGAGGCTTCATTCTTGATTTCCCAACAACATTCAACCCAGTGGGCCACTCTCTCTTTCCTGAAACACCCTTGTTTTTTAAATTTTGGAAAATCCCCTCTACACCAATATTCCTCTTCACTTTCTGGCCTAACTGCTCTGGCTGCTTTGTGGGCTCATCTCCATTCACTCATTGAGTTTGAGGTACATCATGGTCTTTCCTGGGCCCCTTTCTCTCCTACTGTATGCTTTACCCACCACCCATCCATTCATGCTCAAGGTTTTGAGTATCATATATGTCAATAATCTCACCCACAGATCTCTGGCCCAGGCCTCGCCCTCTGAATTATATACTCTTGTATTCAACTGCTATTCAACATCACCACTTGCATGTCTCAAAGATATTTCCAATTCAAAATGTCCAAAACTCATGGTTATTCCCCAAGAAAAAGAAGGAGGTGGGAGAAAAAAGAAGGGAAAGGAAAGGAAGAGAAGGAGAAGGGAGGGGAGGAGAAGGGAAAGGAACAAACAAATATTGCTTTTTGTGCTCCATCCTTGTCACAGCGCACATGACTGCTATCCTTCCAGTTCCACAGACCACATACCGGGATTCTTGCTTAACACCTTTTTCTCCCCACATCGGGATTCTAGTCAATCACCAGTCCTGTTCCCTTGACCTCCAAAATGCCTCTTCTCTCTACTTCTACTCAATCTCCTTAGTACCAAAAATGAGGTGATAACTAACATTATCTTGTGCCTGGACTATTGCAATAACCTCCTTTCTCTTTCCCCAAACCACCATTGCCCTCCTTCCAACCCGGCACTGCTTACATCCTTCAATAGCTTCCCTCTGCTCTTAGGATAAAGACCCACATTCTCAACACAACCATAGGCCCTGCATGGTGCAGCCGTTGTCCTCCTCTCTGAGCTCCACTTCCCAGAACACTCTCCCTCCCCATGCGTCTTTCAGTTCCTCATCGACCCTGCTTACCTGCCCACCACAGGGCCTCTGTACATGCCGCTGCCTCCACCGGAAATGCTCTAATGCTCTCCCTCCCCTGCCTCCACCCCACTTTGCCTGTGTAACTTCTCATTCTTCAGATCTTCTCTATTGTCACTTCCTCAAGGGAGCAGCCACCCTGACCCCTAGAGTAGATCCGTTGGCCTGTTATAAGCTCTCACAGTGAGATGTACCTCATCTCCATGGCACACCTGTCTATGTGTGATTATCTATCTACTGGTGCAATTATTTAATTAATAGCTATCTCCCCATTAGTCAGTGGGTGGAGGCTGTGTCTAATTCTGCTTACCTTTGTACCCTCAGCTTAGTGTGGGAATCTTACCTGTTACAAATATTGAAAATGTTTAACAACAAAAGTAGCATTTCCATTTTGGTTTAAAGAAGCATTTAATGGGTTTGTATTTACATTCCCTTAAATGACTGAAATATAGAGCTTCCCTACTCTTCTTACCTCTTTTCTTTTGGTATGTGTTTCAGTCATGGGTGGATCTACAAAAATGAGGGCACAGTGGGTACCCAAGAAGTCAGAGTTTTCAGTAAGCGGTACTTTTGATGTTCAGATCATATTTAAACTTTGAATGTCCTGGTGGTTGTGGCACTTGTTCTCACTGCCTCCAATTTTGGACATTCAAAAAATACACACACACACATACACACACACAAGAGGCCGGGGGATCGGGCCTAAGTTGGCAGTCAGACTTCTCTCTGGCAGCCTGGGAGCCCTCGGGAGATGTCCACTTGCCAGCGGGGAGCAAGCTTAAGCTGCAATTGGACAGCCTTAGCGCTGCTGAGAAGGCAGGAGAGTCTCCCGCCACCGCTGCTGTGCTGGCAGCTGGCAGCCTGGCTTATGGCTGAGCAGAGCTCCCCCTGTGGGATCGCACTGACCACCAGGGGACAGTTTCTGCATTGAGCATCTGCCCCCTTGTGGTCAGTGTGTATCATAGTGACCAGTCATTCCCACTTGTTCTGCTGTTAGGGTCAATTTGCATATTAACCTTTTATTATATAGGATAGAAGCCTGGTACATGGGAGGAGGCCAGCTGGTTTGCCCTGAAGGATGTCCCAGATTAGGGTGAGGGTCCTGCTGGGGTGCCTGCCATCCTGGGTGAGGTGCTGATGGCTGTTTGCAGGCTGGCCAAGCCCCCCAGTGACCCAAGCTCCCAGCGAGGCTGGCTAGAAGCAGGTATCTGGGATTTATTATCTTCTATAATTGAAACTTTGTTGCCTTGAGTGGAGGCCACAGCAGCCAGGGCAGATGGGAAGCTTGACTTCCTCCATTGCCAGGGCAACCAAGCCTCCTCCTTACTCCAGCTCTGTGGCTGCCGGCTGCCATCTTGGTTGGGTTAATTTGCACATAGTCACTCTGATTGGCTGGTGGGTATGGCTTGGGTGTAGCAGAGTGGCACCAATTTATGTGTTTCTCTTTTATTAGATTTTATATATATATTTGATTTCATAGAAGAAGGAAGAGGGAGAGAGAGAGATAGAAATATAAATGATGACAGAACATTGATAGGCTGCTTCCTGCATGTCCCCCACTGGGAACTGAGCCTGAAACCCGGGCATGTGCCTGACCAGGATTGAACCATGACCTCCTGATTCATAGGTCGGTACTCAACCACTGAACCACGCCAGCCAAGCTGAACATTTTATCATCATGTTTTCACAACCTGACAACCTAAAGGTCAATCAAGGGCATATAAAATGCAATGATTTCTAATGACAAGCACCTGATACATTGAAGTCACTGAGTGTGGACCCAGCATCCCACACCCACCCTCTCTACTGGGTCAGCTCCACACGCTAATACCTCAGCTGGCACTGTCCTCACTGTACTTGCCTCTCCCACCTCACCACCCTGTAGCTGCCACTTTCTTACTGCTCCAGCCACTGACTGCCAAAAAGAGACCAGGGCCACTACCCTTTCAACTGACACTCAACTGCAGCTGCCATCCCCCTTCAATGCGGGGGAGGGTGGTGGTTCCTCCACCGTCACTAAACCCAGTTCCCTTGAGTCTGGGCCAAACCCTGAACAGTCTGGCTTGTGAGCAGAACACTAGTTAATGTCCCTGGATACTGTCCATGTAACCCAACCTCTCCTACCTGCCTCTCCCCTCCACCCCCACCCCAACTTGTGTCTCTCTGAAGATTAGGGCAGCATTTTTCTTTTCTGTTAAATTAATCCTCACTTGAGGATATTTTTTCCCCATTGATTTTTAGAGAGAGTGGAAGGGAGAGACGGAGACAGAGAGAAACATCGATGTGAGAAAGACACATTGATTGGTTTGCCTCCACAGGTGCCCCTTGACCAGAATTCGGGCTGACACTCTAACCACGTTAGGGCTGGGGCAGCATTTTTCTACCTCTCTTATTCCAGAGAGTTAATTCTGGAGCGCCCAGAGCCCAGCCTTGAATCCCAATAGGCTCTGCCATTTCCCCCCGGGACACACAGATGGGCCTTCAAGTGGGGGAGGATTTTTGATACCAGCTCTGTTATCCTAGACCCTGCGGTGGCCCAGCACAATCCTTGTGACCCTTTGCCCTCTGCGGAGACCTCTCCTGTCCCCTCACCCTCACATGGTCTGTGCCACCTCAGCTCAGTGGTTACTTTCTCAGGGAGCCTCCTCTGACCCGCAGACCAGATCGGATCGCTCTGTGCCTTGCTCCCCTCTCCTCGGGAGTTCTTACTAGGGTTTGTAATTCTATATTTGATTTGTATCTACATCCCCCTCTAGAAGATAAGGTCATTGAAGGCAGCAATTCTGCCTCTTTTGCCCACCATGGTGTCCCCAGCAGCCTGAATGGCATCTGGTCGTGACAGGGCCCAGGAAGTATGTTTTGGCTGAGTGAGTAAACTATGATTCACTTCATGACGTGGCCATCTTTTGAGAGCCTGTCTTCAATAAACCCGTTTCTCTGTGATGGCAAACAAAACGCTCTGGGGAGCAGTCACTCACCAGCATGCACTGCACGCGCACGCACCGCAATATTGCTGCGCGTGGGTTTGATACTTCAACCCCATATTTTATTAAAGTATTTCGTTCAGAGTGGTAAAAAACACTCTGGTACCGGCTTGCTTGCGGGAAGTTAAACCTGGCTCTGGGGGAAAGGGTCATGTTACGACACTGCAGATAAGTGAGGATACCAGTGCCAGGTGGGGAGGAGGCTGCAAGGAGGCCCAGCTCCCGCCTGGGGACATTCTACCTCCTTCCTTCCGCTGTGCAGATTGCAGGGGACGTGAAGAAGGGGTGGACGGTTCCAGAACCAACTGGCAGCTATTCCTACAATCCCGGCAGTCGGCAGTCGTGAGGGGGCCTTTGGAGGGATCTCAGAAGGGAACCGTGGTTGGCTTCAAACATCCCCCTAGTTGCCTTGTGGGTTGCCGAGTCATCACACCCTGTGTTGTTGGAAGATGACAACAATGTGTTTGACCCAAAATGACAACAAGGCTGCTGTGATGTAGAGGGACGAGGCTGGCCTTCGAGTGAGAACCATTATCCGGTTCTCAGTACGAGTCACACATCGAGAATGAGCGCTGGGGAACGGAAGGAGAAGCGCTGGGAGCACTGTGGGGCGGTGGAAAGAGCCCCGGGTTTGTGGTCCAGGTATGGGCTGCCATGGCTGACTGCTGTGCTGAGGACTTCGCATGCATTATCTCGTTTAATCCCACAATAGTCTATGAGGGTTCGTTCTTGTCACCACCACTTTTCAGATCACAAAGCCAAGAGTCAGAGTGAAAACAGGTGTGCCTGAGGTAACACGCTGAGCAAACGCAGAGCCAGGATTTGAAGCCCGATCTGCCTGACTCCACCTGGACCCACTTAACCCTGGGATGCACTCACTGCCCCTCGGGAAGGTTGGGTGTGAGCCCTTGTTCTTCCACCGTGGTGGTGTGCCTCGGAATAATTACTTCAGTTCTATAAAAGTTTGCCCTGGCCAGTGTTCCTCACTGGTTAGAGCATCATCCCTCACCTGAAAGAGTAGTAGGTTTGATTCCCAGTCAAGGGCGTGTGCCTGGGTAGCAGGTTCCATCCCTGGCCATGGTCGGGGGCTGTGCAGGAGGCAACCAATCAATCCACTTGATCTGTCTCTTTCAAATCTCTCTCTCTCTCTCTCTCTCTCTCTCCCTCCCTCCCTCCCTTCCACTCTCTAAAAAATAATGGAAAAAATATCCTAGTGAGAATTAACCCAAAAAAAGTTTTATTATCTGCAAAATGTAAATAATATCTATGGTGGAGGGTTTCTGTGAGGATTAAAAGAGAGAATGTGGGTGAACTGTGCTAATACAGCAGCCACCAGCCACACGTAGCTACGAAACACTGTAGTCTGAACTGACATTTGCTGCCAGTGTAAAATACACACTGGATTTTTGAAGACTTAGTATGAGGGAAAATGCAAAGTACTTTCTTAATTTTTCATATGGAATATATGTTGAAATGATAACATGCTAACATTAATTTCACTTGTTTCTGTTTCCTTGGTTAAAGGTGGCTGCTAGAAAGTTAAAACTACATGTGGCCCTAGCTGCTTTGGCTCAGTGGATAGAGCATTGGCCTGTGGACCGAACGGGTTCGATTCCGATCAAGGGCCGTACCTCGGTTGCAGGCTTCTCCCTAGCCCAGGCCCTGGTCAGAGCTCATGCATCAGGCAACCAATCGATGTGTTGCTCTCACATCAATATTTCTCTCTGTCTTTCCCTCTCTCTTTCACTCTCTCTAAAAATCAATGGGAAAGTATCCTTGAGTGAGGATTGAAAAAAAAAAAGACATGAGCACAAAAACTACATTTGTGACTCGTATTTCTATCGGATAGCACTGCTCCAGACCACTATAAAAATGAGTGATTATTGTTATGACAATTTCACACAGAACTGCATGCCATTTCACCTACACAGTCTGACATAGACCAAGTCCCCAATTTTTAAAACATGTTTTAATGAATTATTTATTTTTAATTTTGTATTTATTCATTGATTTTTAGAGAGAGAAGAAGGGAGGGAGAGAGAGAGAGAGAGAGCGAGAGAGAGCTTGTTCAAGTAAACAAGGTCTTCCAAGTGGAGGGAAGTCTCTATGTTTGAGTATATAGATGAAAACGAAAAACACTCTGACCCAGATTCTTTTTTTGTTTTTTCGGATTCTTTTTTTGAAATATGTTTTTTTATTAATTTCAGAAAGAGAAGAAGAGAGCGTAGAAATATCAATGATGAGAGAGAATCATTGATCGGCTGCCTCCTACATGCCCCCTACTGGGGATGAAGCCCTGAACCTGGGCATGTGCCCTGCCTGGGAATCAAACCCTGACCTCCTGGTTCATGGGTGGATGGATGCTCAACTGCAGGCCGGGCCTGACCCCGATGCCTTACTCAGGTGACTGGACGGTAAGCTGCATGTCATGGAGTACAAGAGTCATGCTTCCCTCACACACCATAGAAACGATGCCCGTTTTTCCTCCACTGCTAATCAAGTGTTCTTGTCCCGAGTCACAATAATATCTGAATCATTGTTTCAAACCACTGCCTGTCAAAGCATGTCACATTAGTGTATACCTAAATTTCATCTTGTTGCTTTTTTTGTTTTGTTTTTAATATATTTTTATTGATTTCGGAGAGGAAGAAAGAGGGAGAGAGAAATAGAAACATCAATTATGAGAGAGAATCATTGATTGGCTGCCTCCTGCACGCTCCCTACTGGGGATTGAGACCACGACCCAAGCACGTGCCCTTGACTGGAATCGAACCTGGGATCTTCCAGGCCGCAGTCTCTGTCTTATAAACCTTCAAGTTGGTAACGAAGTAGTCACCTATTTTCCTTTTTCAATTTTAGTAACAAAAATTATATGGTTATTCATATTTGCTCTCTCTTGGCCAAAGTTTCTGGATGACTTTCCAGCTAAATAACTTAGAAAGATCGCTTAATACCTAAACTGTCAGGTAAAGAAGTGCAAAATTATAGAAAATGTTAAAGGGTAAACATGAGCAATGACCCCTCAATTTCCTTATATTACCCACAGTGATATAAGTGCCTCACCACAGCAGGCACCTACTAAATATCTATTTATTTTTATTAACTAAGATGTATCTAGTCCAGCCGGTGTGGTTCAATGGTTAAACAACAACCTATAAACCAGGAGGTCACGGTTCAATTCCTGGTCAGGGCACATGCCCAGGTTGTGGGCTCCATCCCTAGTAGGGGGTGTGCAGGAGGTAGCTGATCAACAATTCTCTCTCATCACTGAGTTTCTATCTCTCACACTCTTCCTTCCTCTCTCTGAAATAAATAAAAACATATTATTAAAAAAAGATGGATCCAGAGTTTATTATGATTGTATCTTACCTGAGTATACTCTTCTAAAGTATTTATTTTAATAGTTTTATGTATATTATAGACATCAATTCCCCCTCATGGATATTTCTTTCTTTGATGTGAAAAGGGTACATTCTATAAAACTATGAGGTCTTCCTTTGTCTTTAGTCCTGAATCTGCTACACAATTCTGAATCTGGTAATTGGTTAAGGAACTAAATTTCTGTTCTTTACATGATTGAAACATAATAAATAAAATGTCTAAAAATATGGACATTTTTCTGTATAAAAACACAGTCACTTTGATCATATCATGCTTATTTATCTATGTGGATATGGGGAACAGAAGGGAATCAATATTATGCAATAAATGCTTTGAAGTCTTTTTTTAATGTATTTTATTGATTTTTTTTTTTTTGAGAGAGAGGAAGGGAGAAGAGAGTTAGAAACATCGATGAGAGAGAAACATTGATCTCCCGCACACCCTCTACTGGGGATGTGCCCGCAACCAAGGTACATGCCCGTGACCAGAATTGAACCTGGGACTTGTCAGTCCGCAGGTCGATGCTCTATCCACTGAGCCAAACCGGTCAGGGCAATGCTTTGTAGTCTTATAAAATTTTAATATGTTCTGCTGGGTTTTTGTGGAGGGTTTTGTTTTTATTTTGTTTTCACTTCCACAACACATATTGCCCCCTCTCATCATGATTTTCTAAATTAAGTTTATTGGATAACATTGGTTAATAATATTATATACATTTCAGGTATACAACATTATAATATGACATCTGTATACTCAATTCTGAGCTCACCACCCGGAGTCTGTCCCACACATTGGATCCCTTGTACCTTCTTCATCCTCTCCCAACTCTCCTTCCCTTCTGATAACCACCATCCTGTTGTCTGTAACTATGAGTTTGGTTTTTGTTTGTTTTGCTTGTCGCTTTTTGATTTATATCCCACCTATAAGTAAAATCATACAGCTCTTGTCCTTTTCCATCTGACTTATTTCATTTAACATACTCTCAAAATCCATCCATATTGTTGCAAGGAGGACAGAATTTCATCTTTTTTCTGGCTGAGTAGTATTCCACTGTACATATGTGCCACATCTTCTTTATCCAATCATCTATCAAATGACACTTAGGTTGTTCCCATGTCTTGCTTATTGTAAATAATACTATGTTCTGCTGTTTTAAGAAGCTCCTCCTTTAAAGTGGGAAGACCTTTGTAATCTACATCTAAATCCCAGAAGCCACATACATAAATGATTGACATATTTAACCACATTAAAAAGAAAACACTCCTGCATGACAAAAATACTATCAGCAAAGTCAAAAGAATGTAAAATATAGGAAATATTTGCAAATTGCATAACTAAAAGCTAATTTCCCTGTTAAATAAAGAACTCTTAGAAAGAAAACAAAAGCTAATAGTCCAATAGAAAAGTGAGCAAGGGATATAAAAGACCATACATAGTAAAGAAATACAATGAGTCTTAAATATATGAAAAGATATTCAACCTCATTCATAAGTGTAAATTAAAACTAAAATGAAAAGGAAAAACAAACAAAGCTACACTTACTGAAAATATTTTTCACTAAAAGTGTATGCAGCAAGAATCGGAACCTTTGATAACACACTCTGTAGGTGAGCGTGGGGGGAAACAGGGAGGGCATTGTGGAACAGCCTCTGCAGAGCATAATTTGACAATATCTCTTAAGACTAAAAATGCACTTATCTCTCCACCCAGCAATTCCACTTTTAGGAATTTACCTCAAAGATATAACTTATGAGCAAAGAGACATGCATACTAGATTACTCATTGTATTGTTGTTTATAATAGCAAAAATACTGGAAACAACCTAAATGTCCATAGAGAAGAGGACTACATTATTAATTTATGGTCCAAACGTAGAGTAGAACACTATCACATCATGGAAAAAAACTTTTTTAGTATGGAAGCTTTCTGAGAGCTGACATGGAAAGACCTTCAAGATATACAAAGGGGAAAAGCAAGATACAGGGCAGTGGCATAGTACGCTACATTTTGTATAAAAGAGGGGAGTGTTTCTATGTGCTAAAGACACTCTGGGATCAGACTAATAACAGTGGAGGGGAGTAGAAGGGAGCTGGTGGATAAGAGATGCCAGAGGAGGAAGACTTTTTAAAAAAATTATTTAAATTCTTTATTGTTTAATGTATTACATAAGTCTCCTTTTCCCCTCATTGACCTCTCCCCTGCTGCCTGAGGAGGAAGACTTTTGTGAAAAAGTTTCATGTATCCTCTGATGTTTGAACCTCATCAATGTATTTCCTATTCAATAAGTTAAACTTTATTTTTTTTAAATATATTTTATTAATTTTTTACAGAGAGGAAGGGAGAGGGATAGAGAGTTAGAAACATCAATGAGAGAGAAACATAGATCAGCTGCCTCCTGCACACTCCCTACTGGGGATGTGCCCACAACCAAGGTACATGCCCTTGACCAGAATCGAACCTGGGACCCTTGAGTCCGCAGGCTGACGCTCTAGCCACTGAGCCAAACCAGTTAAGGCCAATAAGTTAAACTTTAAAAAGTAACACAACCCTGGCTGGATTGGCTCAGTGGATAGAGCGTCAGCCTGTGGACTGAAGGGTCCCAGGTTCGATTCTGGTCAAGGGCATGTACCTTGGTTGCAGGCACAACCCCAGTAAGGGGTGTGCAGGAGACAGCTGATCGATGTTTCTCTCTCATAGATGTTTCTAACTCTATCCCTCTCCTTTCCTCTCTGTAAAAAACAAAACAAAAAAATCAATAAAATATATTTAAAAAAAATAAAAAGTAACACAATCTTGGTGAACTTTTAATTCAGCGTTGGTGAAATGATGATGGTCTTAGGGAAATGTGAATTTTCACACCCAGTGACATAATTGTATGGTGCAGATCATCTTTATGGCTTGTCTTGTGCCAAATGAGTCTGCCCGCCCTCACCTCTTCTGGAGCCTCCACATATCTAGCCTGGGCTCCCAGTTAGGGTCCAAGGACAGCTTGTCGGTTGATCAGGCCTCTCAGATTTTCATCACAGGCACTTCTTACGTGTTTTCCACTTTTCCTTTTCAAGTAATTCAAAATATTAGAACGAAAGGACAAGTAAAGTAGAAACTTGACAGGTAAATTGGGCCTCCTGAGAGTGCATCTTCAGGTTTAAAAAAAACACACACAAACTCGTTTCCATCTCATTGGGAAAAATGTGTTCGTTTTCTGTTCAGTCAATTCCCTATTGTATGCTAGATGGTATTTTCTGGTTCAAATGACTGTCTGTACCAAATGCCAACATTTAAACTTTTTCCCTCGCTATGAAAAATCTGTTTCCTCCCCTCCTGCTTCAAGGCCGACAACTCTTCCGTCAGAATCTGCGAGTTGGTGGCGACTTTCCAGCTAAAGGATAACTCAGCTGAGATGTCTGGTTTTTCGATACAAATGTGATCTCCCTTCTCCATGTGAGCTGCTTCCTGAAAACCACTTAGTGGAAGGAAGACAAAAAACGCGTCTCTGGCGCGGGCTGTGCTGTGCTGACCACTAGGGCTGACAGCCCCCTCGCCCAGGCAGGAGGCCCTCCCCACGTCCCCCCCTCCAAGAGGTGGAAACCTGCCTTCCACCCGCCTGCGGAGGTGGGCGTGGGACCCCCAGCAGGTTCTCCAGAGAATCATCTCTAGGCAAAGCATTCTGACGTCCTGTGAGCTGAGGCCTAAAGGGCAGCGTCCTCCCTGCCAGCCTGCTGCTTCCTGGGGGCGAGTCTGGGCCAGCAGCGCTGGGCCAGGGGCCTGCGAAGGTCGGGAGGAGAGGTGTCATCTGCTGCCCCAGGCGGGGCTCCCGGACCCAGCGTGGACAGCGCTGTCCCCGGACTGCGCTGTCCCCGGACTGCGCTCCGGTCCCTCCCCCAGGACAGAGAGAGCCGCTCAAGGCTGTTCCCTTGGGTTTAGCACCCTCTTCCCTCCCCCTCACAGCCTTTTCCTTTCCTTGTCTTTTCTTTATTAATCCTCACCCGAGGGTATAATTTTCCATTGATCATTTTAGAGAGAGAGAGAAAAAGAGGGAAAGAAACATCAATGTGAGAGAAACACATTGATTGGTTGCCTTCTGCCCGTGCCCCGACCAGGGCCCGGAGGAGCCTGCAACCAAGGTATGTGCCCTTGACCGAAATCGAACCCAAGACCCTTTGGTCCACAGGCCAATGTCTACCCACTGAGCCAACACTATGCTTAAGGCAGGGCATTCCGGGGCAATGAATTCGTCCGGCTGGGCCTGTTTCTTCTTGTATATAATAATATCAAGTTGTACAACCTTTAGAAGACTTTTTGGTAATTCCCTATAAAGTTCATTGTACACTTACTTAATTCAACCCCTAAGCAACTACCCAAGAGAAACTAAAATCTATGTCCACTGAATGTTCGTAGCAGCTTCATGCATAACAGCCAGACTAGAAAAAACTCCAAGGTCCATCAACAAGTAAACGCAAAACACATTGTGATGTGTTCATGCTTCTCAGCAACAAAAGGAGCCAACTACGTGATACACGCTTCAGCACAAGCGAATCTCCAAAGCATTATATTAAACAAGGCAGACTCTGTGATTTCATTTATATGAAGTTCTAGAAAAAGCAAAGCTAATCTATGAGATAAGAAGTCAGAACAGTTGTGTCTCTGGATGGTGTGGCTGAGAAGGGCAAAGGGGATTTTCTGAAGTGATGGAAATGTTCTTTATCTTGCCTGAGATGAAGGTTACATGAATATATAGTACTAGAGGCCTGGTGCACAAAAATCTGTCCATTTGGGGGGAGGAGGGTCCCTCAGCCCAGCCTGTGCCCTCTCACAATCTGGGACCCATCAAGAGAAGTCCATCTGCTGTCTTAGGCCCAATCCCCCAGCAGTCAGACATCCCTCTGGCAGCCTGGGGACCCTCAGGGGATCCACTTGCCAGCAGGGAGCAGGCCTAATCTGCAGTCGGACACCCTTAGCACTGCTGAGGCAGGAGAGGCTCCCCCCACCACTGCTGTACTGGCAGCCTTCAGCCTGGCTTGTGGCTGAGCAGAGCTCCCCCTGTCGAAGTGCACGGACCACTAGGGGCAGCTCCTGCATTGAGCATCTGCCCCTGGTGATTAGTGTATGTCATAGTGACCAGTCATTCCCAGTGGTTCTGCTGTTAGGGTCAATTTGCATATTACCCTTTTATTATATAGGATAGAGGCCCTGGTACATGGTTTGCCCTGAAGAGTGTCCCGAATCAGGGTGGGGGTCCTGCTGGGGTGCCTGACCAGCCTGGGTGAGTGGTTGATGGCTGTTTTCAGGCTGGCCACAGCCCCTTCAGGGAGGGGGGTCCTACTGAGGTCCCTGGCCAGTCTGGGTGAAGGGCTGATGGCTGTTTGCAGTCTGGCCACAGCCCCTTCAGTGAGGGGGGGGAGTCCTGCTGGGGTGCCTGGCCAGCCTGGGTGAGTGGCTGATGGCTGTTTGCAGCAAGGCTGGTTGGAAGCAGGTATCTGGGATTTATTTATCTTCTATAATTGAAACTTTGTTGCTTTAACTGGAGCCCAGGTTGGGTTGCCCCTGACAACCCCGGCTCCCAGCGCTTCCTTGAGCCCAAGCTGGCTGGAATATATGGGGTTTATTTATCTTCTATAATTGACACTTCGTTGCCTTGAGCAGATGCCACAGCTGGCCAAGGCAGGCGGAAACCTTAGCTTCCTCCATCGCTGGGGTAAGCCTTCTGCTTGTTCCAGCTCTGTGGCCGCCAGCCACCACCTTGGCTGGGTTAATTTGCATATAATAGCTCTGATTGGATGGTGGGCATGGCTTGGGTGTAGCAGAGTGACACCAATTTGCATATTACTCTTTTATTAGATATTTGTCAAAACTCATTAAATTGTATTTAAAATTTTATGTTTTCAGAGAGAACCAAGATGGTGGCATAAGGCATCTACCTAGATGCGCAGCATCCCCACAACCATATTAAAAAATACAACTATAAACCTAAACGACCATCCTCCAGAACCAAGGGAGTGGAAGCTTTACAACTAGAAGGCAAGAGAAAGAGTGCATTGAGACTGAGTAGAAGTTCTCGGCGCCAAAACTGAGAGGTACGGATGCACGAGAATCGATGGTGGCGGCAGCGGCACCTGGGTCAGTGGCTTGTAAGGATTACAAGCTCCGGGGTCACACTGAAGTTGGTGTGGGCTGTCTGGCAACGGGGCGGAAGACGAGTGGCTTCTAGCAGAGCTCTTCGCAGCGATCACTGACATGGAGCTCCAAGACTCGGGGACTCAGGGGCGTGCAGATGCCAGGGCGTGGAAATGCCAAAACAGGGAAAAGCCACGGAGCCCGCTGAGGGGCAGCCATTGTGGGTTGCTCCACCCTGGTGATTCTGAAAGCCCACCCCACCCAATTTACAACCCCACCCAAGCTGTGCACCTGTCTGCCCGCAGCATAACCTAACAGACTGCAGCTGGGACAGAGATAACCACTCTATCAACACAGGGAAGCAGCCAAAATGCGGAGACAAAGAAACAGATCACAAATGACAGAAATGGAGGAAAGCAAACGACTGGATATAGAGTTCAAAACCACAGTTTTAAGGTTTTTCAAGAATTTTTTAGAAACCACTGATAAACTTAGTGAGACCCTCAATAAATCTAGTGAGACCCTCGAGGATATGAAAAAGGACCAACTAGAAATTAAGCATACACTGACTGAAATAAAGAATATTATACAGAAATCCAACAGCAGACTAGATGTTCACAAGAATCAAGTTAAAGATTTGAAATACAAAAATGCAAAAAGCACCCAACTGGAAAAGAAAAAAGAACCCAGAAGTGTGAAGATAGTGTAAAGAGCATCTGGGACAACTTTAAGCATACCAACATCAAAATTATAGGGGTACCAGAAGAAGAGAGAGAGCAAGATATTGAAAACATATTTGAAGAAATAATGACAGAAAACTTCCCTCACCTGGTGAAAGAAATAGACTTACAAGTCCAGGAAGTGCAGAGAATCCCAAACAAAAGGAATCCAAGGAGGACCACACCAAGACACATCATAATTAAAATGCCAAGGGCAAAAGACAAAGAGAAAATATTAAAAGCAGCAAGAGAAAAACAGTTAGTTACCTACAAAGGAGTACCCATATGACTGTCAGCTGATTTCTCAACAGAAACCATGCAGGCCAGAAGGGAGTGGCAAGAAATATTCAAAGTGATGAATAGCAAGAATCTACAACCAAGATTACTCTACCCAGCAAAGCTATCATGTAAAATTGATGGACAAATAAAGAACTTCACAGAAAAGAAAAAGCTAAAGGAGTTCATCACTACCAAACCAGGATTACTTGAAATGCTGAAGGGCATTCTTTAAGAACAGGAAAAAGAAGAAAAAGATAAAAATAAAAATTATGAGCAACAAAGTGACAACAAATACATATCTATCAACCAGTGAATATACAATTAAGTCAATAGAAATATCTAATGAACAGAATAAACTGGTGAATAGAATAGAAAGTAAGGGCATAGAAAGAGAATGGACTGACAATTCTCAGGGGGAAGGGGGTATGAGGGGTATGGGAAGAGACTGGACAAAAATCTTACATCTATGGATGAAGACAGTGGTGGGGTAAGGGCACAGGGCAAGGGGGGGAACTATGGGGGTTTAAAAAAAGGAACATCTGTAATAATCTGAACGATAAAGATTTAATTTAAAAAATTAAAAAAATAAAATAAAATTTTATGTTTTCTGTAAATGAAACTATAATTTAAAATTATCTTTGGCCCTGACCGGTTTGGCTCAGTAGACAGAGCGTCAGCCTGCGCACCTAAGGGTCCCAGGTTCGATTCCGGTCAAGGGCATGTACCTTAGTTGTGGGCACATCCCCAGTTGGGGGTGTGCAGGAGGCGGCTGATCGATGTTTCTCTCTCATCGATCTTTCTAACTCTCTATCCCTCTCCCTTCCTCTCTGTAAAAAATCAATAAAATATTTTTTTAAATAAATAAATAAATAAATAAAATTATCTTTGGCCCTGGCTGGTGTGGCAGTTGGTTGGAGCATTGTCCTGTGCACCGAAAGGTGTAGGGTCTGATTCCTGATCAGGATACATATGGAAGGCAAATGATTCATGTTTCTCTCTCACATTAGTGTTTCTCTCTCTCTTTTTTCCTGTCTCTCTAAAATCAATAAAATATATCTTTGGGTGAGGATTAAAAATTTATCTTTGAAAAATAATAGTAGCCCTAGCTGGTTTTGCTCATGGCTAGAGCATTGGTCTGCGGGCTGAAGGGTCCTGTGTTCGATTCTGGTCAAGGGTGCATGCCAGGGTGCCAGCTCAATCCGAAATAGGGGGCGTGCCAGAGGCAATCGATCAATGGAGTCTCTCTCATCATTGATGTTTCTATCTCTCTTCCTCTCCTTTCCTCTCTGAAATCAATAAAATATATTTTAAAAATAAAACATAAAAAAGAAAAAGGATAGTACCTATTTTATAGTGCTATGATAATTATTAAATGAGTGAATATGTAAAGTATTTAGAGTAGTGCCTGGCACAAAGATATTATTATTTAAGTATTTATGTGACACTTAATAGTTCATGTTGTTCTTATATAGCATTTGTGTACAGTATTTATAATTAATTCAAAATCTGTGAGACTGCGACAGACTTATATTTCAAAGTTCTATGTGATAGAATTTTCCACAAAGGAATTCACACTAAGGGAGGAGGAGTCATACCACTGTCCCCACCTCATTGGAGGTTGTGAGGATTAAATGGGCCATGTGCCTCAGCTACATTTGTAGTTGATTAATAATATTTCAATAGTGGATAGTTAAGTCATCCAGTTTAACTTCCTGACATAATTTCCATGTCTGTGAACTGTTGCTTCAAGTCCAAATACCAAAGAAGCACAGGATGAATCAAGGAACACCACATATTCTGTGGTCTGGACACTTACATATGCTACAATTCCACGATGACTGCCCATAGATGAGCCAGAAGACATCACCTCACATATGGCTATTATTTATTTAGTGTATTGTATTGATTTCAGAGAGGACAGGGGAGGAAGAGGGAGATAGAAACATCAGTGATGAGAAAGAATCATTGGGATCAAGCCCACAACCCAGGCATGTGCCCTCACCAGGAACGGAACATGACCTCCTGGTCATAGGTCGAAGCTCAACCGCTGAGCCACACTGAGTAGGGCAATGTGACTGCTTAGACTTCCCCTCTGTGAGGCTGCTTGGCAGGAGAAAGAGCATGACTGCCTGGGCTTTAGTACTGGTCAGCCCTTACTGCATGTGATATTAGGAGAGGGACTTACTCTTGCTAAGCCTCAGCTTCCTCATCTGTGAAGTGTGCGTTTGAGGGACAGTTGGATTAGAGACGTTATGTGTTTCAGAAATAAAAACTGTGCTAATCTCTGCAGAGGGTGAATGCTGGCGATGAGAGGGTATTTATTTATGCCAATTCTCACCTGAGGATATTTTTTTAAATATATTTTATGGATTTTTTACAGAGAGGAAGGGAGAGAGATAGAGAGCTAGAAACATCGATGAGAGAGAAACATCAATCAGCCGCCTCCCGCACACCCCCCATGGGGGATGTGCCTGCAACCAAGGTACATGCCCTTGACCAGAATCGAACCCGGGATCCCCCA
Organism: Murina feae; assembly: GCA_004026665.1. NCBI lineage: Eukaryota > Metazoa > Chordata > Mammalia > Chiroptera > Vespertilionidae > Murina > Murina feae. Next base: position 20,420 of record PVJC01020579.1, read on the forward strand.
GTCCGCAGGCCAACGCTCTATCCACTGAGCAAAACCGCTTAGGTCCTGAGGATAATTTTTATATTGATTTTTAGAGAGAATGGAAGGGAAGGAAGGAGGGAGGGAGGGAGAGAGAGAGACAAACACATCGATTGGTTGCTTCCACAATGTGTCCAGAAGTGGGTGGGGAGGTGGGGGAGTGGGGATGAACCTACTGCTCAGATACATGCCCTTGACTGGGATTGATTTCACCATTCTTCAATGTGCGGCTGATGCTCTGACCACTGAGCACACTGGCAAGGGTGAGAGGGTCTTTTTGAAGGAGGCTGTGTGGTGTTCCATGAGCAGTTTGGAAAAGGTGGGACCCAGCTGCTTTTTTCTGCATGAGGAAGGGGGAGAGATGCAGAAGCCCAGAGAAAGATCTGGAGGGGGTGCCTGGGGCTGGGCAAGATTCAGAGGCCTCTCAGAGAGAGGATGAGGAACAGCCAAAAAGGCAAATAAGGAAAGAGATGGTTCGTGGAATGAAATGCTGCACCCTGTGCGGTACATATGAAATTCCCTTTTCTTGATCTCTTCTATAAGCCTTTAAAAAAAATCTACAAGATTTACTCAAGTTCTTGTGTAAATGGATGTTTTGTAGAGGAGTGAGGAGACTTGCCAAGTCCTGCTTCAAGGGTAGCGCAGGGAGAAAGGGCAGGCTGCAGACACTCACACCCACACCTGACCACGCATCTGCGGTGCAGGGTACTGGGTGTGCAAGATGCTGGGTCTGCAAGGTGCTGGGTCTACACGAAGCTGGGTCTGCAAGGTGCTGGGTCTGCACGAGGCTGGGTTTGCAAGGTGCTGGGTCTGCACGAGGCTAGGTCCGCTCGGGGCTGGGTCTGCATGGGGCTGGGTCTGGCCCGCCGTGTTCCGGCAGAGGCTGGCTGCCTCCTTCCCCAGCGGGGCGCAGGGCAGTGCCCAGCACGAGTGGCCCCAGGACAACAGGCGTGTTTGCGCCTTCGGGTGGGCGCTGGCGTGGTGAGGGTGCGGCCAGAGTGGCCTGCGGGCCGGCAAAGCCCCCCTCTCTGGGGCGCAAATTATTTCCTCCCCGTTCGCCTCTGGCCGGTGGTCGGCACTAGGCGGTGACTCGCTGTCGCCCCCGCCGCGGCCTGGGGTGCCTCTCCCGCGGAGGTGCCCGTCCAGCCTCGCGGGTCCAGGGCCGGCCTCCCGGGTCTGGCCACTGTGGCCCATCACCCGGCGGTGGCAGGACCCTGCGCTGCCCTCGGGCCCGGGGTGGGCGGGCGGCTTTCCTCCCTGGGGCCTCGGCTCGGGACTCCGGCGTCCCGCCCGGCAGCCGCCCGCCCACCCCGGAGCCCGCAGCCCGCGGCCCCGCCCAGCGCTCTCCCCGCGGGGCCAGGCCGGGGTCAAGGTCTCGGCTCCGCGCGTCCGCGGGCAGCGCCACCTCCCGGTGCCGCGCCAGCGGGAACGTGCCGGCTGCCCCCGCGCGGATGTCGCACAGCCGGTTCCACCGCAGCCGACCCGGCGGCGACTGGGCGCCCGCCCGCCCCTCCACCCCGCCCTGCGCCCCGCCGAGACCCGGCGGGCGGGGCCGCCGCCCGGGACGCCGCCCCGAGGTCCCTCCGCGCCGGCTGAGCCCGGCTCCGACGAGGGAACAGGGTGTGGAGAGCCGCGTGGGCCGGGCGGGCACGTGGGAACCGGGCCGCAGCCTCCGTGCGCTCCGGCGGAGATGCCCTGTGCAGCGGCCCAGCCCTCCCAGGTCAGCCCCGGGCAGCCGTCCAGCCCGCCGCAGAGGTCAGCACCTCCCGACCTCTCGCCACCATGTACCTCGCCCTGCCCCTCCGCTTCCCAGACCTCTGTTTTTGGGGATAGGCATGGACTCCCCTGGCTCTGACATCCTTTCTTGCTGAGTGTCCATCATTCTCCTCTCCTCTTCCGTGACCCGTCCTCCTCCGCTTCCTCCTCCTCCGCTTTGCCCCTTCCTCCCTATCACCCTGTCTTCCCCACGGACCCAATCTCTCCCAGACCCTTTCTCAGGCCTACTCCTGACTGCACCGTCATCACAGCTCAGGCTCGGTTAGCAGCTTCAGCAATAACCCTAGTACTCCAGTCCCACCCCCATTCTCGTCCCTGTGTCCCGGTCTTCACAGTTCTGTGGCTATTTCAGGCTCCCTGTTCCCCCACCTCACTAATCCCCATCCTTAATGTGTGTTCCCCCAGCTGTCATCATGGTCCCTGACTCAGCCCTCACTCCCCACCTCCCTGTAATCTAGAGTCACTGTCCCAATCCAGCTGCTGTCCCAGCCCCACTGCAGCCGAGACCCTCACTTGTACTCACAGAGCTATCAGTTGAGTCCAGAGGCCTGGCAGAATCCTCTGTTGTTCAGCAGACCTGCTGAGGGTCCACAGAGCAGATTCAGACTCCTGCTTTTTCTACCCAAAGGACTGGAGCCCTATTTGTTTGTTTGTTAGTAGTTTATTAATTTTGAGAGAGAGAGAGAGAGAGGCAGCGAAGTGAGAGCAAAACACCATGGGCTGCTTCCTGCAACCCCAGCAGGTGCCCTTGGCCAGGATTCAAACTGGCAGCCTTTCCGTGCTCGGGAGGACCCCCAACTGAGCCACACCGGCCAGGGCTGGAGCCCTGTTTTTTAATCTCACCTGCCAGTGAGGGTCCTGCATCCTCCAAGGACCTCCCAGATGGTGGAGGATGAGGGGAGCTTACCTCATCCTCCCTCTGGAACACCAAGAGATGCTATTTAATCAGCTAAAGATTCCCAAAAAGAATTGGTAAAGGAAGCAAGGACTGGTTTGATCCTCAAAGTTTCGGCTGCCCCTGTTTCCTGAAGTTGATAATGGCAACATAGCTACTTTACCTCTGTAACATCTACCACACCTAGGATGGACAGCCACATACCAAGGGTGGCTGCACTCCCCTTTCCAGGGACACTCAGAATGCGTGCTATGATGGGTACCCAAGAAGATATGTGTGTGCAGGCCCCTCATGCCCTCAGAGCTGTTCTTGGCCCATTACCGAGAACATACTGCTGCCTGCCCCTGGATGAAGTCACGAGTCCATCCTTCCAGGGATACACACAAAATAGTGTTTCTCGTGTTTTTGGAATTTTTTTTTTTTTTATCATGAAAAACATTGGTGGAGGACCAACAGGGGATGTCTAAGTTTTTTTTTGTTTTGTTTTGTTTTTAATATAAATTGTATTGATTTTTTTACAGAAAGGAAGAGAGAGGGATAGAGAGTTAGAAACATCAATGGGAGAGAAATATCCATCAGCTGCCTCCTGCACACCCCCTACTGGGGATGTGCCTGCAACCAAGGTATATGCCCTTGACCGGAATCGAACCTGGGACCCTTCAGTCCGCAGGCCGATGCTCTATCCACTGAGCCAAACCGGCTAGGGCGGATGTCTAAGTTTTTATTTCGCCAGGTTCATTGATAAATAACTGGCATCTGCCCTGGCTGGTTTGACTCAGTGGATAGAGCGTCAGTCTTGGGACTGAAGGGTCCGAGGTTCGAGTCCCGTCAAGGGCACATGCCTGGGTTGCGGGATTAATCCCCGGGAAGGAACCTGTAGGAGGCAGCCAATCAATGATTCTCATCATTGATTGTTTCTATCTTTCTTTTCCTCTCACTTCCTCTCTGAAATCAATAAAGATATTAAAAATAAATAACTGGAATCTACTGTCACTATCATTTCATTTATAAACAAACTTCTTAATTCTAAAAATATGGGAATGACGTCATCGAAGGATTACTAACAGATTTTGCTTTTGTCAACTCTTTTTTTAAAGTATATTTTATTGATTTTTTACAGAGAGAAAGGGAGAGGGATAGAGAGTTAGAAACATCGATGAGAGAGAATCAGCTGCCTCCTGCACACTCCCTACTAGGGATGTGCCCGCAACCAAGGTACATGCCCTTGACCGGAATCGAACCTGGAACCCTTGAGTCCGTAGGCTGACGCTCTATCCACTGAACCAAACCGGTTAGGGCTCAACTTTTTATTTTGAAATGATTTCAAACTTGCAGAAAAGTTGCAAGAATAGTACAATGAACTGCTATATACACTTCACTCAGATTTGCCAATTACTAACAGCTTTGCCGTATTTGGTTTATCATTCTCTCATTCTTTCTCTCCATATACACATAACATACACCCAGAGAGAGGTGGCAGAGAGGACATAGTCTCTCTAGAAACACAAATTTCTTATCTGAACCACTTGAGAGTAAATTGTTGATATGGCACCTTTCAACCCTGAAATATTACATTACTATTATCATAATAAGGAAATTTAACATCGTTGATACAATGCTCTTATCTAATATACACAACTTATTCAAATTATGCCAGTTGTTCCAATAATGCCTCCTTCCCTTCCTCTGCTGAGACAGCTTTCTCCTCCTCCGCCTTTGCCTCCTTCTCCTTCGCTCCACTCTCCTTTCTCCTCCTCCTCCCTTTCCCCTGCCATCCCCTTCTAATAGCTATTATCTCTAGGTCAGGATCATATATTGCATTTAGTTGTCATGACTCTTTAGTCACCTTCAATCTGGAACAGTTCCTCCACCTCTTTGTCTTTTATGACGTTGACCTAAAAAAAAAAATACAGGCCAGTTAATATGCATAATGTCCCTCCATCCGAGTTTGTCTGATGTTTTCTCATTATTGCATGAAGGCAATGCATTTTTGCCAAAAATACCACAGAAATGATGTGTCTTTTCTCAGTATATCACACCAAGAGGCACATGACATTTGTCTGTCCTATTTTGAGAGATGTTAATTTTGGTCACTTGGTTGGAATGGAGGCAACTAGATTTCTCCACTGTGAAATTATTTCTGCTTTGGAATTGGTAAGTAATTTTTCAGGTGAATTAACAAACTCTTAAATTAAGTAAAATTGGTTTTTTTGGAAAATTCACTTTATAGTCCTTATTTTCTTCATTAGCTCTTGTCTGGTGAAAAGATCATCAGTGAGGCATAGATTGGGTCTTGAACATCACTACATAAAAATGCAAGCAAATTATTCATTTATCTAACAAATAATTGAGTACTATATATGTCAGATACTAATGCAGACTCTACCTTCTCCATTTAAACCCTTCTTTTTTTAATTTTAGTTTTCAATAGCAATTTACATTCAATATTATTTCGCATTAGCTTCACACAGCGTAATGGTTAGACAATCATATACTTTACAAAATGGTCCCCTCCATATTTCAAGTACCTACATAGATATTACAATATATAGACTATATTCCCTATGCTGTACTTTACATTTCAAGATTATTTTGTAGCTACCAATTTGTATTTCTTAATCCCTTCATTATTTTCAACCAGTCCTTAAACCCTCTTCCCTCTGGCAACCATCAGTCTTTCTCTGCATCTATGAGTCTATATTTCATTTACTCCTTTATTTTGTTCTTGAGAATCCTATATAATAAAACCCTACTATGCCAATAGACTGGACAACAGAACAACTGGTTGCTATGACATGCACTGACCACCAGGGGCAACGCTAAAGCAGGAGCTGCCCCTTGGTGGTCAGTGTGCTCCACAGGGGGAGCATCACTCAGCCAAAAGCCAGGCTCAGGGCTGGCAAGCACAGTGGCAGTGGCGGGAGCCTCTCCGGCCTTTGCTGTAGGTGAGTGGTAAGGAGCGAGGGGTCCCAGACTGCAAGAGGGCACAGGCTGGGCTGAAGGACGCCCCCCCCCCGCCTCAGTGCACAAATTTTGTGCACCAGGCCTCTGGTTTACATATAAGTGAAATCATTTGGTATTTGCCTTTCTTATCTGACTTATTTCACTTAGCATAATACCTTCTAGGTCCATTCATGCTGACACAAATAATAAGATTTCACTCTTTTTTTATGACCAAGCCATAAAAAATGCATGAAGGTAAATATATATATATATATATATATATATATATATATATATATATATCTCCTCACAGTTTTTTACACACTCATCTATTGATGGGCACTTAGTTTGGCTATTGCAATACACTGCAATGAACATATGGGTGCATATATCCTTTTGAGTTAATATTTTGGGTATCTTCAGATATATAACCAGAAGTGAAATTGCTGGGTCATAAGGCAGTACCATTTTTTTATTTTTTGAGGACTCTCCATACTGATTTCCATATTGGCTGCACCAAGATGCATCCCACCAATAGTGTACAAGGGTTCCTTTCCTCCACGTCCTCACCAACACATGTTTGTGCATTTATTGATGATAGCCATTCTGACAGGAATGAGGTGATAGCTCGTTATGGTCTTAATTTGCCTTTATCTGATGATTGGTGATGGTGAGCATCTTTTCATATGTCTGTTGGTCATCTATATGTCCTCTGGAGTAGTACCTACAATTCAGTCCTCTGCTGACTTCTTAATTAGATTTTGGAGGAGGGCATTGAGTGTTTGAGTTCTTTATAAATTTGGGGTATTGGTGTATTATTGGCTAATATCTTCTCCCAGTTATTAGGATATCTGTTCATTTTGTTGATCATTTCCTTTGCTGTGCAAAAACTTTTGAGTTTGATATAGACCCATTTGTTTATTTTTTCTTTTGTTTCCCTTACTCGTGGAGGTATAACAGAAAAAATATTGTTAAATGTCAGAGATTTTGCTGCCTATGTTTTCTTCTAGGAGTTTATAATTTCCCGTCTTACTTTTAAGTCTTTAATGCATTTTGAGTTTATTCTTATATGGGGGGAGGAGGGTATCACAAACACACAGGGAAAGGCGGAGTTGTGTGGCTTAGGAGTGAGGGCCATCTTCCTATATGGCACACAACTCCGCCTTTCCCTGTGTGTTTTCAGCACCCCTCAAACCTGATCCCCGCAAATTGAGCAGAACTCCCTAAGAATATTTTTTAAAAGATTGCAATGTGGGCCCAGGGGCGGGCAGAGCCCACAGCTGCTGCCGGCAAGCTTGGCAGGGCAGGGCCTCCGGAGTCTCAAGGTAGAGCGAGTGCAGCTCCCCAAGCCAATGCCTGGGAGGTGAGCCCAAGCAGCCGTGGCTGTGTGGGCGATATGGCCCTAAAGCCATACAACTCGGTCTCTCCCAGTGTGTCTCTGACACCCCCAAGCTTTCCCAGAATTCCTTGAGAGCTTTTCAAGAAAGACCACAGCTCGTGTCGTTCAGTTGGTTAGAACATCAACCCATTTACCAAAGGTTGTGGGTTCAACTCTTAGTCAAGACATATACCTTGGTTGTGGGTTCGATCCCCAGTTTCAGCCAATTTATGTCTCTCTCCCACCTCTCTCTTTTTCTCTCCCTCTCTCCTTCCCTCTCTTCTCCCTTCCTCTTACTTTTTAGAGCTCTCTAAGAATCAATAAAAACATGTCCTTGGGTGAGGATGAAAAAAAAAAAAAGAAAGAGACTGCAATGTGGGCCCAGGCTGTCCGCTACTGGCAGGACAGGGTCTCAGAGTGTCATGCGGTTGGAGCCACCCAGGCTAACGCCATACGGGGGGAGTGGTCGACCCAGGAAAGATGGTGTCCGTGGGCAGTTTGGAAGAGGGACTCAACACAGGGACATTGGCAGATGTTTACCCAGCCATCTCCCTGTAGCCACACAACTCAGTCAATCCTTGTATGACTCCAGCACCCTCCAAGCTGTCATCCCTCTGCAGGAGCCCAGGGTGAGTGCCTGTGAGCGATATTTGGAGTGTTTTCCCTTTAAGAGAATGCCTGGGTTTCCAGCAGTCTCCCATCTCCCAAATCACTGTATCACGCTGCAGATGTTCCATGGGTTTCTCTTCCTGACACTGCTTTTCTGGGCTTGGGACCCGTAAGTGGGGTTGAGACCCATCGCTCCTCAGGAGGAACTTTTGTAGCTGACATATCTCCAGATTCTCAACTGTCACACATTGGGTGTGGGGCCAGCTCTTTTTGCATCTCCACCCCTCCTACTGGTCTTAACATGGCTTCTTCTGTATAGTTTTAATTTTAAGACTTTTGTTCAGCGAGTCTTCAAATGCTTATCCAGGTTGATTATTCTGTAATTTAGTTGTAATTTTGATGTGGTCATGGGAGGAGGTGAGTGCAACTTCCACCTACTCTACCATCTTGGATCCCTCTAAACCTTCATATTGGCATGTAGAAATGTAACAGATTTCTGTATATTGAGTTTGTATCTTGCTACTTTACTGAAGTCTTTATTAGTTCTAATAGTTTCTTTGGCATATTCTTTTTTTTAAAATCTTTATTGTTCAGATTATTACAGTTGTTCCTCTTCCCCCACCCATAGCTCCCCTTCTCCCAGTTCCCACCCCACCCTCTGTCCTTACCCCCACCCCCGCTTTTCTCATCTGTAGGTGTACAATTATTGTCCAGTCTCTTCTCGTACCCCCAACACCCTTTACCCCCAAAAAAATTATCAGTCCAATCCCTTTCTATGCCTCTGATTCTATTCTATTCACCAGTTTATTCTGTTCATCAGATATTTTATTCACTTGATTTTTAGATTCACTTGTTGATAGATATGTATTTGTTGTTCATAATTTTTATCTGTACTTTTTCTTCTTCCTCTTCTCAAAGGATACCTTTCAGCATTTCATATAATACTGG
>PVJC01020580.1:0-29089 GCA_004026665.1 Murina feae
GGTCCACTGCCTGGTTCCACCCCCTGGGTGCCTCTGCAGGGTGTCCAGGAACACCCGTCCAGGGTCCGCTACCTTCATCCGCCCCCCAGGGGCCTCCACAGGGTGTGCAGGAGCATCTGCTGCACAGTGCGGAGAATCCGAAGCCAGTCCACTGCCCAGCTCCACCCCAGGTGTGTTTGCTCAGCAGCAGGGCCCCACCGAGGGATTCTGCACCAGCGTCCGCCCCTGGCTTGCCACCCAGCTCTGCGCCAGGTGTGTCCCCTCAGCGGTGTGGGCCCACCAGGCGTGTGCTATCGTGGGCCCTCTGGTGGGAAACGTCCAGGCCTGCACTAATGGCTCTCAGCCCCTCACTGAGGGCACAGGCCGGGCTGAGGGACCCCCATCCCCACCCCCCCAGTGCACAAATTTTTGTGCACCGGGCCCCTAGTGCATACATAAAAAAGAAGGTTGTCATTAGTGTCACTGAAAATAGGCATCACAGGTATTTGACTCATGGTAGCACCTAATAGGTGGGAGCTTTTATTATTAATATTACTATTAGCCTTTTGTAATCCATTTCTTGGCCTACAGCAGACCTATGTAGATTTTGTTTTCTACACATTTTTCCTATAATCCTCTCCAGTCTTTCTTAAGCCTTCTACACTCAGGTACAGGGAAGAACTTCCGCTACTCAACCTTCATGCAGACAAGCAATATAAGTCCATCTAAAAAGAAACTAGAACAATTTAGTCCTTTTTTCCTTAATGTAAAAGTTTACCCTACATACAATGAGCAATGGGTTCTCTTTTTTGCTCAGGATAGCACATTTTAAGATAAATAACACAATCTCAAGTATTAATAGGCTAACAAATTGGTGGAAACAACATGCATCCAAATGATTAAAATAAATGAAGTAAATGTAATACAATGTAAAGTTGAAGCACACAGGTGTGTTATTTAATAGAGAGAGCAGAGTGAAGGTTAGGGTAAGATGCTTGGAATAAAGGAGCCCAAAACATATCGTTTCCATGGAATTCTACCTCATCTCATGAATTTCTGTGGGCCAACTATAATTTGTAAGTAACATAGTTAAAAGAGAAATATTGAATTTTTTGTTTCTTTCATGTGTATTTTGGTCTTAGTCATGGAAAAAAAAGCAAAACATATGTTTGATAAAGTAAAATCAATAACTCTAGAAGTTACCTTACTTTTTCCAATAACAGAATTAGTCATACACATAAATATTGCATTTTATAGTATGAAAGAGAGTGGTGTGTGTTGTAGGAAAAACAACTTACTTACTGAAGACAGCTAAGATTGCTGTGAGAAGTGCCCAGTGGCATTGAGAATGAAGGAAAGGGGATTTGCTGGGTCCTGTACTTTATTTTGGTGCAGAAAATGAGTAAATCTAAGGGCTACTTCAGGGATGATAAGCATCACCCTTCTTTTTATTTTATTCCTTGTTTCAGCTGAGTCTAGATAAGTTGCATTCACCTAAAAAATCTAACTCTTTTGTTTATGGATAAGTAATACTTGAATATGATCATATTCTATTCCTTCCATTTTTATGGGAATACATATTGTCTATCAAAGACATTTAGGAAGCTTTTATGAAAACGTGCACTGCATATATAATTTCAGAATTTATATCTTTTGGGTAACTATGTCAGTATTTTTTATAATTTAAGTGTACATTTATTAAGTATAAATTTTGAGTTGAGTAAAACTACTTTTATAGCTCATTGGAGAAATGTTTAAATTCCAAAAAAACTGTCACCCAGGCAAACTGTCAGTGTGGATATTTCTAACTGATTATAGAGAGGATCACATCCCATTGCACCCTCCCTCTGCTCAAAGTACATGTGCAAGGTTTTAGTAAAATGTGTTATTAACCTCCTAATATATAATACTGAGTAAATGTGCACATTGTTCTGCTTGAGCGAAAACACCACTAACTGAACCAACAAAGCCCAACAGTTTGTTCTCAAATAAATGTCTCTTTTGTGTTTACTAAATGGGGATACATTCACTATCTTTCTCATTGTACATAATTATAGCAGATGGGAACGTTTTTCCTTAGATTGAGAACTTGGCATTTTACATGTTTAATTTGGCTCAAGATACAACATTTATAGAACTGCACGCCAAGTACTGATTTTCTAAGATTCACTATTGACTATAAATGTAATTATGTTAAATATTCCACCCATAAATAAATTATAATCCTACTCCTAAAGGTTATTCCTTGGGCATAAAACAAAATCCTAGACTGATTTTGCTATATTTTTTAGGCCACTAAGCAGAAGTCTATAAATTGCTACTCCAGGGTAATAATTGACTTAACATTTGAGTATGAATACAATCAGCTTTAACTAAGTCCCAGAATAGTGTATTAAGCTTAATTATTATGATTTTCCACTGTATATTGACTAAAATCAAGGCTGTTTCTACATGACTGTCAGATAGAAGGCTGAACGGGATAAAAGAATGCTTTTGTTAACATTGGTTAACAGTGTATTATATGAGGATCTTAGAAAGAATGAATATAACCTGCATAGAAAATAAATGTATGAGGGAAGGCAGCGATCATACGCAACTTAAAGGATGGGTGAGGCTAGAAATATGCAAAAAGGAGGAAGAGCAGAATCTCTTTTGCTCTGAGCTGCAGAGTCCATGGCATGCTTTTTCTATATTAAATGGGTTTAAAAATTTTATCTCATGTACACTTAGAAGCCTACCACTATAAGGTAGCTCCCATATCACCTTGACTACTTGTAGCTAAGCACAATTTGAAAACCTCTGATTAGGAGATAAGCATAGTCCTTTATGCAAACCAAATTTGTTTCTACTCTTAAATATTAAGTAGGGAACACATTACAGGCCCATGGCATAAAACAAATAATAATAACAAAGACTTGACAATAGCAATTTCTGGTATTGAGCAAAAGGATATTTATTTCATTTCTGGTTGGAATTTAAAGGATAAAACCACTTTGGAAGGTAGTTTGGCAGCACCTTAGAAACCCAAACATATTTTCACTATTCAATCAAGGAACTGAATTTCTAGGTAATTACCCAGCTGATTTGAAAAGTATGTCCATGCAAAAACCTGCACACTAATATTTATTTCAGCTTTATTCACAGTCATGAAAAGCTGGAAACTATTAAGATATCCTTCAACAACTGAAGGGTACAAAATTGCAGTACATCCATACAATGGAATATTATTCAGTGATGAAATGGAATGATCTATGAAGTCACCTAAACATATGGATTAATATCAAATGCATATTACAGTGTATGATCAAGTTTATAGGAATTACATGATCAAATTCAGGAAAAGGCAAAACTGTATTGACAGTAAAAAAAAATCTGGTTTTAGATTAGGCACTGGTTTCTTAGATAGTATATCAAAAGCAGAAGCAAAAATAAAAACAAAAAAATAGACAAACTAGACAACAACAAAATAATGAAGTGAATATTTTAATTAACAGTTTATAGACTGACGTGAGAAACTTGGAAATTGCCACTTCCTCCTATAACAAACAACTGTCTTCCCCCACTTCAAACCAGTGCAAAATAAGGGGTGAGCACCACACTATTAAGAGAGTAAGACCTGGAGAATGAAAAATCAAGCCAGTATCTTCAGACAGACAGGAATAAATGTATGCCTTTAAAATTAACAGCATCAGCACAGCATTACACATCAACTCAATGAGGGAACATACATTATTTGACAATGTGTTGAGTATTGAGGACATAATTAAAAGCAGAGACAAGTCACATGGTGGGCAACAGGTAAATAATTTTTCGGGTAATCGGATGCCACGCATACCCAAGCAATATTTTCCTTGACTTGGACATGGTCCATGCCAAACCTTCTGAGGATCATTCTTTTTCTGACTATGCATGTTGTAGGCAGAATAAAAATAGTCTTTAAAACTCGCCAGAATTAATTACTTTTTAAAAAAATCTTTATTGTTCATATTATTACAGTTGTTCCTCACCTCTGGACTTTACTCCTCTGAGTCTCAGTCTTTTTCTAGTTGTAAAATTTCCACTCAGCCATCCTTCCTCTGGGTCTGGGTGGTGTCTGTTTTTTCTTTTCATTGTGGTTTTGAAATGGTTGTGTGAGGCAGCAATTCCAGATGTTTACCTATGCTGCCATCTTGGCTTCTTCCAGAATTAATTACTTTTAGGAAGATATTTCTCTGGTGGTGGTGAAGAGGAACCCTAAATACTTAAAGAATAAAATACTTTGGTTTCCTTGGAAACCTTACCTATGAGTATCTCCGGTTATTCAAGAAAATGCCCACGTAAGTGGGGCACCAGTTTTAGCACTGCTGGCCTTTCCTTTTAGTGTTTACATTTCAGTTCTTTGGTATGAAAAACAATAGAATTCTGTACTCTCTGACCACACTCAAGGGCCAATATACTTCTCCAATTTGTCCATATTTTCGCTTTTTATTATAAAATTTAGCTAGTAGTATAGTGACACTTTAGCTCTAAAATTACCTTATTACCATTGAATATTGTGGTATGGTACAATAACAGAACAATTCTTTCCCAGAAAATATTATGACAGTAGCAGAATTCAAATTTGATTTTTCCATGATGCCAGGAGAATTTGATATGATCTATAGCATAAAGCTGAATTTGAACATTGTTAATAAGCAGAAAATGGGAGTCCAGAGAAAAATGAAACATTACAAAAACTAAAATATTAGGATGAGGAAAATAGTGTCATATATATATGTTTCTTTCTCTAATTCTTCCTCCAAAAGCCTAGGATTTCCCAGCTTACCTCTATTCAAGATCTACTCTCTACTCAAATACCTTTTTTTCCTCCTTGTCAGTTAATTTCAAATGTCACTGTTTTTGTTTTCTTGAAACTGTCCTTGACCTTCAAAATACATTTATTACTTTTCCTCTGTATCCTCAAAGCATATTATTTTAAAAGATTAAGGTTAACTACCACACTCTGTTTTTTTATTACATATAATCCTTAAATTACCTAAAATTTATTAGTACAAAGTTATCTCAACACATGATACACTGAGTTATGTCTCTATATGAATTATCACTTAATTGAACCACACATTTTAAGAAACCAAGCAATATAGAACATATAACTAAATCATAAGTTTCAAAAATAAGAGGCCTACTCAGTTGTTTAAGAAAAAAAGCAAAATTTACAATTATTATTAGTTTGCAATTTATTACTACTTAAAATAATGTCTATATAAATTTAAACAATGTGTCATAATATCTAAATCCTCTTATAGTCAAAATGAAGGACTTACAAAATGATGCTGGAAAAAAGCCTGATATTAGAGAATCAATATATGCTGTAGATTAAATAACATAATTTATTTTTACTTTAAAATTATGACACATCAGTGGAACTTACTCTTCTATCACCTCAATATGAAACAATTCAATACAAATTTTTAAAAAATTATACGTGATAATTAATTTCCTTTCAGTTTACTATGAAATAGCCCCCTGGGTTAAATTTTGTTGACATTTAGACTACAGTAGCCCCATTAGTGTAGTACACAGAGTTATTTTTCAATATGCCAATCATTGTACATAAATGTTGTAAAATAAAACTTGAAATACAACATTTCATATTATACCAAGCAAAAAATAAGACAAATATATGAAAGTTTTGTCCTGTTAAGGCTCTATATCTTTATATAACTTTTTAATTTAATTTTATTTTTTTCATCACCATTTATCCCCCCATGCCTTCTTCCACCTACACCCATCCCCCACCATCACATATTGTTGTCCATGTCCATGAACTCTATTTTTTTTCTTTTTTGCTCAATACACACACACGTATACACACATGTATACACACACGTATACACACATGTACACACACGTATACACATATACACACACATACACACACCCCAGAACCATCTGCCTGATCTCTCTCTCTATGAGTCTCTCTCTATTTTGCTTGGTAGTTAAGTTTGTTCATTAAATTCTACATATGAGTGAAATAATGTGTTATGTGTCTTTCTCTGACTGGCATTATTTCAGCATAATATTCTCCAGGTCCATTTATGCTATTGCAAGGGGTAAAATTTTCTTCCTTTTTGTGGCAGAGTAGTTGTATTCCACTGTGGAAAGCTGTTGTATTCCACAGCTTTTTTATCCACTCATCTACTGATGGACACTTGGGCTGCTTCCAAATTTTGGCCACTGTAAATCATTCTGTAGTGAACATATGGGTACATACTAGTATATTCTTTCAAATTACTCTTCTGGGTTTCTTCGGATAAATTCCCAAAAGTGGAATCACTGGGTCATAAGGCAGTTCTATTTTTTTTTAGGTAACTCTTTTGAAAGCAAAATTGTTGCCTCATTGATTCTATGATAATAACTATTTTCCATTTAAAAAAATATTTGTAAGACACAAATAGAGGAAAAGACTTTTTTCCAATCTCAAAAAGAAAATTGAGAAAAAGTTAAAGAGAATGCTGCATAAAAGTTGTCATGTTTGTTTATATTATTTTGTACAATGATTTTCATGGTCTCACTTTTATTCAAAATTGGCTTCAGAAAGACTATATTCTTTCCTGTTTCAAATGTCAGAGATTTTTGCTTGTCAGAGGTGAACAGTGGTGTCATAATTCAAAGCTAATACTTTTTTGACTGGTTACAGTTCAGTGGCTTTCTATTTTTGCAAAAGGACAAATATAAAATATTAGA
This sequence comes from Murina feae, assembly GCA_004026665.1. Taxonomy (NCBI): domain Eukaryota; kingdom Metazoa; phylum Chordata; class Mammalia; order Chiroptera; family Vespertilionidae; genus Murina; species Murina feae. Next base: position 6,706 of record PVJC01020580.1, read on the forward strand.
AAGAAATCCTGACAAGTTCTCTCAAAACTCCAGTCCAAATGCAGTGGTCCCTATCCTGCTCGCTTACATGGCCTGGTTTGCATTCTGCCAGCCTGTCAGAGGCTGCTGCACAGACAGAGTTCTAAGGACTTGGTGCAGCCTGTTTGCTGCTTGCAGCAGTGATAAAAGAAATAAATCTACCAGAGTTGAGAGCAATGGTACTTGATTTCAGGCAGCGCTGTGTGCAAGTACCTGAACATACGAGGGTGCAAGTTTAGCATGCTCATCTCCTGCCCCTTCACCCCTGAATAAAAATGCTCAGTCACAAAATAATAGTTACTACATTATTGTCACTTTTCATCTGTTATTACAAAGTTGCCAGTTTACATATATTCTCCTAACTTCTGAATGGTTAAAGTAAAAATCACTTTTGAGCTCCATGGTTTCAATGGAATATGTTCTTTTTTTTCTCCTAGGACTTGATAAAATAGATGAGTTGGGTCCGAATTCAGTAGGTGAGTTAAGTTTCAGATTCGCTCGGTCATTCTGTGTCCCTGAGATGATAGCAAAGTTTGTGGTGTTGCTAAATAGCAAATAGTTGAGATTTGTCTTAGTAAATTAGTGACAGCATAATTATACTGGAATGTACACTGCAATCAGGTGTTATTAAAATATCACTATAAAAGTTGCAATGAGATATTGTTTCAAATGGAAAATAATAATTTGCTCAAGTTTTCTAAATACTATAATTAAGGATGCTAGAGAATTAACCATGATAAATTCTAGGTGTTGGCATCCAGAACACAAGTCACTAATCACATATGTGTTTGATCAACCGCTATAATTGGAAGAGGGTCGGGGCATTTGTGAAGATCCCAGGACTGAGAACTAGGCTCATGGTACCGGCACAAAACAGGTTTAATCTGAACATCAAACAACACCCTCCTCTCCCAGTCCCAGATCCCATCACCATGCTTATAGCATCAAGTAAAAATAAGAGTGGACGGCAGCTGTGGTAGTTGCGAGAGAGATTTCATTGGTGGAAGAGTAGAAAGGGAAGCCTAGCAGGGAAAAAAAAATAGAAAAACCTGGTAGTAAACTTGGCCAGCTGAGTTTAAGCACTGCAGTTGATGTCCCACAGGCTCCAGAGCTTCTAGGAGAAATGGCTGATTGTAGGATTGGAGAAGGAATAAAACAAGATGAGCCTGGAGCATCCTTTAGAGCCGGAAAGTGAGAAAATGCTACAAAGAAAAATTGATGAGGCCTGAGGGACATAGGAAACAACCTTAGCAGAGCAACCAATGCTGAAATGATTTGAGCAAGAAGAGTGGTTAAGGGCTATCAGGCAGGCAGGCAGGCACAGTGTTTAGGGGCGATCAGGTGGGCAGGCAGGCCAGTGGTTAGAAGCCAGCGGTCACGGATTGTGAGAGGGATGTCTGACTGCCTGCAGGATCAGACCCAAACCAGCAGCCCAACATGCCCCGAGGGGTCCTGGATTGTAAGAGGGTGCAGGCTAGGCTCAGGGCCCTCTCCCCTCTCCCATCCCCTGAGCACAAATTTAGTGCACTGGGCCTCTAGTAAGCAATAATGCAATTACATGCTGTGTTAACATCATCTCTTTTCTTTGTTTGGTCTTAAAAGTTGATAAGGATTTCCTGCAGCTTCTAATATTTGAGTTACCTTATCTTTTATGTGTACCCCCTCAGACTACAAATACTCTTATAGCCAGCTCCTCCTTCTGAAATGATAGCATGTGTCCTCTCTTCATACCTGCGTGGTTATCAGCATAATGAATGTCAGGAGACCAACAATAAAAGTTTTCCACTTTGCTGGCTTTGGATGCAATTGATATTGGGAGCATTTCTTTTTGCTTCTCAAATTTTATAAATAAAAGCATGTGAAGTTTGAATTTTAAAGAACTCTTAGTATATGTAATTATAATCTGTGCAATTCAGGGTATAATAGGACAGATCTAATATGATCTTGTAGCCTGACATATTTAATTGCAGGATTTTAAGTACTATATTAGTGATATTGCCAGAGTATAATTTTATATTTCAAACAACTAACTATTTTTTATGTCTATGAAATATTACAAACACCATGTTTGAACATCTTTTCAGTTATATGCTTTTTTAATTATAAAAATAAAATAAAAATAAAGGTATACAGTTTTAATTTGAGCATCTTTTCAGTTACAGGCTTTTTTTGCAGGTTATAAGACCTACAAATAAAAATAAACTTCTAGAATCAGTTTGAACTATTTACAGACAATGATAGTAAGGAAATAGGTTTACCAAGCTGCTATGGGAGAGTCCATGTTATCATTTTATCTATAACTAGCATTTAATTCTGTCGAAATTAAGTCCTGCATGATTTTAAATCTCATGAAATGCAAAATTGTTTGTAGTTAGATATTTGACCAGATTTATGAGACTAGTGATCCTATTTTTTGTTTGTTTGTTTGTTTGTAATTATAAGAAAGAAAAAAATAATGTAGCTAAGAAGAAAATTTTAAAATGTTTTTATTAAATGTTTGGGGGCATATGAGTTATCTATTACTTCTAATAAATATAAAAAATAGTAGACATAAGACTAATTACTTGTAACAACAAAGTTGTCATACCAGGCTGGCAGTTAATGAGGAGACAATGATTCCTTGCTCGATCCAATTTGTTACATACATAGACATGTAAAACAAGATGAGCTAAAGTGATAACCCCCTGCCATGTTCCTTCTCTCATAGGATGGCACTGAAAAAGTAGGAAGGAATATCTCTTATACCAAACAAATCTGAGTTTGTCATGTCATGTCATTTGTTCATTGTCATGTCATGGGCCAGATGACATGACAATGAGATATACCCAGTTGGATATATATTATTGAGGAATGGATTCTGTACTGTGACTAAACGGTTTAATCGCCTGCAGCTCCTGGAGGGGGAGGCACAAAGTCTCATACCTCATCAGAACTCGGGAGGTGATAAGAAACTCATGACAGCTGACTGAGAAGAGAGGGAAGTGAGCGAGCAATGACCTTGCAGCAGCTCTTCACTAACCTCCTATGTTCTCATGCTCTGGGAGGATTGCTTGGTGTTCAGCCAATGCTCATGTCAGCTTTGAGTAAGCCTTGGCTAGATGGTCTATATGAAACATGAAACATCCATAGGGTGGCATAGTAAGCCCATTCCCCTACAAAAATTACACCCAATACCAAATGAAATGGTATGTTCTATAGTTGGAACTAATCACACACAGAAATATAGAACAATACATCTAGTCTTGTGCAACTCAGATTGGTTTGGTATAAGAGACATTCCATCCTACTTTTTTCTTATTTACTTGGTTACGAGATGACTAGCATCAGTTATAACTTGTGAGAGCTTGAGGCACTCATGGGGGCGGGGGAGGAAAAGAAGGGGATGCTTGATATATAAGATGGCAATTGCAGATCAATGAGGTAGATCCCATGTCTGAGGTCAACATACAACACCCTGGAAGCACAGAAGAGGGACCACTACACTAAACTGAAGGCTTGAGCTGCATCCTAAAGGACAAGGAGGCATTATCTTCAGGAGTTGGGAATGTCTGGCCATGGGGCGTACAAGGCCCAATAAAATCATTTGGTCTGGCCCTGCCAAGGCATTAGTTTAGGGTTGAGTTAATTAAATATTTGACCAAATATAGCAGGATAATTTTTTTTAAATATATTTTTATTGATTTCAGAGAGAAAGGGAGAGGAAGAGAGAGATAGAAATATCAATGAAGAGAGAATGATTGGCCGCCTCCTGCACCCCCCCTCCTGGGGATCAAGCCCACACCCTGGGCATATGCCCAACCAGGAATTGAACCATGACCTTCTGGTTCATAAGTTGATGCTCAACCACTGTGCCATGCCAGCTGGGCTAAAATTGACAAATATTTACTTGAAATTAGATACAGATAAGGTTTGTGAGCTTCTAAAAACCCCCAGAAATTATATCCTTTATAATCGTTAGTGTTCATGTATAGTTAAAAGTGACGCATGCTTGATTTTATTAAATTGTATTCCCAGTTTTTCTTTCTATACTTTTAGGTAGCTCTGTCATCAGATGCTTACATGATTGCCATATGTAAACATCACCATAATGGCATTTTTATTCATCAATAAACTACATACATTTTATGTTACACACAGAAAACCTCAATCAATTTAGGTCAAATCATATTCTTCAGATCATAAAACTTAGATGCATATAGTCCTGCTTATATTGAAACTCTGAACATGTGAGCATCAGGCTGACATTTTAGAGGAGTTTAGTATATATGTCTCCTTGGGGGAGATATTCATTGCTGTTTCATGCAAATTTATTGCTCTATTTGAAGGAAAACAAAAACTTGTGTTTGGGGTCTGAGAGTTAGACATAGGGGAAGGGTGGGGCTTTCTCCTCTGAGGCAAATGATGGGAAGTCAGTACTTGCTGCTCTACATATGCAGGACACCTGAGGCATTAAACTAGCAAATCATCTATTTCAGCTAATATTTATACATTTCAGAGAAAACAAAACAAATTCCAGTGAAATTAAAATAGGCATATATGTTATAAATTATGAATATAGAATTTCTGTTTTTATCTTATACTATGCTGAATCTCAACCACTCCTATTTCCTATGCTACAGGGGAGTCACAAATATGCAAATGTGAAAAGACATTCTTTATTTTTTTTGTAGTTTCCTAAACAATATGTTTTATTTTGTTCGAATATGCCAGTTTATCTTTCTGTTTGATTTATGCTAATATATTAAAGAAACATGTTGATTAGCTCATCGGCCAGACCACAAAAACTTTGGAAGGAGGAAACAAAAAAAAATATTTAGATTATTTAATGGTGGCAATTAAAATGATAAAATTAGCATGTGTTTTGTTTTTTCAGCATGATAAATGCATTTTGAAAGTCTAGTAGTGTAAGCTGTTGAGGTCAATCAAACTATATAAGATGGGTTTCCATGTTTCTAGAAATTAGTTAATAGGATGAGATGATACACGAATTACCACAATAATAGAATGTACTTGGTGCATCACTTATGAATGATATACACATTAAGTGTTTTACCAATTTCAAAGGGTTTTTTACTAGAGTGTGAACAGAATAAGATAAAGTGAATGACGAGAGTTTACCCTGGATTTTACTAGGTGTGCCAGTTAATAATGCAGATATTTTTCAACAGATAGAGTTACACATATTAGTATGTTGATATATATGTGATTTGATATATATGCTATTTTGTTGTATTGACAACCAGAACTTCATATGTCAAATTTTCTGAAGGTGTTAATATCATAGATATTTTTATGCTTGAAAATGTCAAATTTCATGCCATAAAAAGAACATTTGTGGGTAGTTTTAATTCATTGCTTTATTTTGAAGAAAAGTGCTGCTGAAAGTTATCATATACTTTGGGAAGCTGATGGTGAACATGCTCCATCTCAAGACACTTGTGAATGCTGGTTTAAATGCTTTAAAAGTGATGATTTCAGTGTGATAGACAAAGAATGTCCAGGTCAACCAAAAAGTTTGAAGACCAACAATTACAAGCATTAGTGGATTAACCCACCCTCTGTATTCACCAGACCTTGCTCCTTCAGATTACCACTTGTTCCCATCGATGGCACACGCACTTTCTGAGCAGCACTTCAAAACATAGGAAGAAGTGGAAAATTGGGTCTCTGAATAGTCTGCCTCAAAACAAGAAAAGTTCTATTGGGACAGTATTCATAAATTACCTGAAGGATGGAGAAAATGTGTAGCTAGTGATGGACATTACTTTAAATAAAGCACTTTTGATGTTTCTCTTGAAATTATCGTGTTTTCTTTTATTACAAAATCTGCACTATAAACCAGTTAGTAATTAATCTGAATCATTAACCAGTTAGTAGTTAACCCACACTATTAATTGGTTAATGATTTGGATTAACTCTTAACGAGTTAATAGTGTGGACTAGAGCTTACAGCTCCTATGGCAATGGAAGCTAAGGAGAAAATAAACAAATGACACTACATCAAAATAAAAAGCTTCTGCACAGCAAAAGAAATCATCAACAAGAAAGCCCACTTCATGGGAAGACATATTTGCCAATGCTATTTTAGATAAGGGTTTAATCTCTAAAATTTACAGGGAACTCCTACAATTTAACAAAAGGAAGATAAACGATCCAATCAAAAAATTGGCAAATGATTTAAACAGACACTTTTCGAAAGAAGACATACAGAAGGCTGAGAGACATATGAAAACATGTTCAAAGTCACTAACCATCAAAACAACAATGAGGTACCATCTCACACCTGTCACAATGGCTATCATCAACAAATCAACAAGTGACAAGTGCTGGCAAGGATGTGGAGAAAAAGGAACCCTCGTGCACATCTGGTGGGAATGCAGACTGCTGCAGCCACTGTGGAGAATAGTATGGAGTTTCCTCAAAAAGTTAAAAATGGAACTCCTATTTGACCCAGTAATCCCACTTCTGGGAATATATTCCAAGAAATCATAAACACCAATCAGAAAGGATATATGCACCCCTATGTTCATAGTGGCACAATTTATCATAGCTAAGATTTGGAAACAGCCTAAGTGCCCATTAGTAGATGAGTGGATTAAAAAACTGTGGTACAATGGAATACTAAGCTGCTGTAAAAAGGAAGGAACTTTTACCATTTGCAATAGCGTGGATGGAACTGGAGAGCATGATGCTAAGTGAAGTAAGCTAGTTGGAGAAAGATAAATATCACATGATCTCACTCATATGTGGGATATAATGGTCAAAATAAACTGATGAACAAAAATAGATTCAGAGAGACAAGGTAGCACTGAACAGACCATCCAACTTCAGAGAGAAGGCATGGTGGGGGGGGGATTAGAGATCAACCAAAGGACTTTTATGCATGCATATTAGCATAACCAATGTACACAGACACTGGGGCAGTGGGGGCTTGCCTTGGGGGTGGGAGTGGCTAGAGGGAATGGTCAATTGTGGAAAAAGGAGACATATGCAATACTTTAAACAATAAAAAAAATGAAATGGTATCTAAAAGTGGAACTTTATTATGAGGTATATTACTGAGATATTAGAGGCTCAAGGATTTTTTCCCTTTATATTCTTCTTCTAACTTAATCTCATAGTACAATCATCTTAATATCAACCAAATATGTTCAAAATTTAATAGGTGTATCTCTATCTTTATCTATCTTTTCATTTACTGTTTTCATCATTATGTGCTGCAGTAGCAGGTGACATTAATTAAAACTGCCAAGACTTACAAGACATTTATTTCTTGCTGTCATTACTGGAAGGTTGCTAGTTGGCTGAATCTCTGGTGAGTTGATCCTGCTTATCTGAGGTCACCTTCTTCTCAGAGAGAAGGAGTAGCCTTTATCTGGAGCATGGTGCTCTCTAATAAAAGTGAGGAAGAGAGGCAGAACCAAACCATGAAAGCACAATTTAATATGTCTACTTTGATGTGGAATATGTCATATCTATTTATATTTAATTTGTCATAGCAAGTAACCTGGCCAAGTCAATGGTTTAAAGAAGTGTTTTACTTGAATGGAATCTTATTAAAGGCAGGGAAGAAGTGAGTAATTGTGAGTAGATAATGAAGTGTGTCATATCTATGCATAAATATTTTAAGCAACTCCTTATAGACTCTGACTTGAAAAATTGACACGTTTTACACCTTTTATTTGATTGCTTATTTTCTATTATGTATCATGCACATTATTTTATAGATAATGAATTTACACTTTAAATAATCACAGGCATCATATAGTGTGTGTAATTTATATAAATATTCACTTACTGGTCAACAATTATGGTGCCTTACAATTTATCATTATAAACAATGTAGCAGTAGCATCATTAAACATACGTGTTCTTCCCCACATAGTTGATATTACCAGATGAGGATTCCAAAAAAGAGAATGGATTGATCTAAAGGAGTATATATTTAGAAATATATTTTGAAATACACATATATTCCAAATAGTGAATATAATAGAAATGTTAGAATAATGAAATATATACTAAAGCAAACATCTATTTAACTCCCACCTGATAAAGCAAATGAACTGCTTTATCCCCAAATATGTGGCCCCCTCAAAATGCAATCCTGATTTTTAAGTTAAATAGTTCTTTATAGATTTAACTCAAAAACATGTACTTCCAAATAATGCATTGTTAATTTTTTTTATTTTAAGCATTTATATAAAATGAATGACAGTATTTTTGTGACTTGCTTTTTCTTTCCAATCAAAATTATTATTTGAGACTTACCCATATTGATACACATATGTTTCAGTTCCTTTTACTATTTTGTAGTAGTTCATTATATTAACACTAGGGGCCCAGTGCACAAATTCATGCACCTTGAAAGGAACTGAGGGCTGCGAGGCTGCAGTGGGCACAGGGGCGGGTCTAGGCCCATCCTCCATGCTCCTGCCCAGCCACTCCTACGTGCCTCCAGTCCCCTGTCTGCAAGCAGCCCCACTCTCACTGCTGCCACTCCCATGCTCTGACAGCACAGACCTCGCTCACACCCACTGACAGCGCGGAGCAATTGGGGCCAGTTCCATCAGCAGGTGCGAGCTGTGGCTGCTGCCCCTATCACCCCTCAGGAGCAGAGAGAGGTGGAGAAACCCTCAGGGGCAATCGGGGTTGGCAGCCACTGCTTGCACCTGCTGATGGTGCCGAGTGATCAAGATTGGCACCAGGCACCAGCAGCGGGTGCAAGTGGGGCCATCACCACTAACAGGTTCGAATGCTGGGCGGGACTGCAGTGAGCAGGAGCAAAGAATTTTCAGTAACCATCAGAGGCTTGCCCCAGTGACAGCAACTGGAGCCCCACTTTGGTATGGTTACCCCACTCACCTGCCAAGGTCAACACCTGCCATGTTCCACATGCACCCCCTGGTGGTCAGCACATGTCTTAGAAACCAGTTGTTTGGTTGTTCTGCCATTTGGTCTATGTGCATATTGGCCTTTTCTTTTATAGGATAACATCCATCATGCATCTATCTTACTCTTGTTGAACATTTATATTATTTCTAGCAGGTGACTATTACCAAAAATGTTTCAACAATTATCATTGTATATTGATTATTATTGAAACATTTCTCTGAGTGCACATCTATAATAATAAAAGGGTAATATGCTAATTAGACCAGAACTCTTCTGGATGTCATTCCGGACATCCTTCCTGACAAAGCTGGAGGCACGAGGGAAGCCAGTCCAGGCCCCAGGCACCTGTGGGCAGCTGGAGAAGGGAAGCCTAGGTCCCGGGTAATGGAGGGAAGCTGGTGCTGGCAGCCAGGGAAAGGAAGGTCTACTCTTGCATGAATTTTCATGCATCGGGCCTCTAATAAACATATATATATATATGTGTGTTTTTTCTTACCTATGCCACTATATATATATTCAACAGCATTGTATGACAATTTCTAAGCTCTACATCCTTGTTAATGCATGTTATTATCAGACTTTATTTACAATACAAAAGAATGAAAAACATACCAGTGAAAGAAAGAGCATAAGGTATGTTATTGTGGTTTTACTTTGCATTTTCAAAAAACATGAGGTTGTATTGTTTCACATATAATTATTTATATTTCATGATTCTGATCTGTTAAATGCCTTTTTATATATTTTTTTGCTCATTTTTCTACTTTGATTATTCTAGCATTTTTTGTAGGAGTTCTGTCAGTAGTTATCCAATCGTTCATCCTTTAAAAATATTTTTAATACTAGGGGCCCGGTGCACAAAATTTTGTGCACTCAGGAGGTCCCTCAGCCCAACCTGTGACCTCTCGCAGTCTAGGACCCCTCTGGGGATGTCCACCTGCTGGCATGCCTGGTCAGCCTGGGTGAGGGGCTGATGGCTGTTTTCAGGCTTTCAGGCTGCCCACAGTCCCTTCAGGTTTTGAGTCCCTTCTGGGGTACCTGGCCAGCCTGGGTGAGGGGCTGATGGCTGTTTGCAGGCTGGCCAAGCCCCACAGGGGGACCCCTCACCCCATTTGGGTATGGCCAGCGTGGGTGATGGGCTGAGGGCTGTTTTCAGGCTTTCAGGCTGCCCACAGCTCCTATTGACACAACGTCCCAGCAAGGCTGGTTGGAAGCAGGTTTTGGGGGTTTATTTATCTTCTATAATTGATACACTGTTCCCTTAAGCTGAGGCCTAGGCAGGTAACGCAGCCTTCTGTTGACTTCAACTCCGAGGCTTCTATAATTGAGACAATGTTGCAAATATTTTGTTGCCTGGAGCCAAAAGAAGCCCAGGCAGCCGACAAACAGTTTTACTCCTGCTGCAAAGGAAGCTACCTGTTTACTCAGCTCCATGACTGCCAGCCTCTATCTTGGCTGGGTTAATTTGCATACAGTCACTCTGATTGGCTGGTGGGCGTGGCTTAGGTGTCCCAAAGAAACGGTCAATTTCAATATTATGCTTTTATTAGATTAGATATTCTTTCAGGTTTTTTTCCGAGTTTGTATCTTAACAAACAGAACTTTTATTGTAGTGGAATTCATCTGTATTTTCACAGTTTTATATTTTGTGTTTCATTTGATAAATGTTTTTCTACTCTAAACTTATAAGAGTATTCTTACACAATTATAACTAATATTTTTAAACTTCTGATTTTCACATTCAAATTTTAAACCTATTGGAATTAATTTTATTTATGATTTAGTTAAGTATCTATTAATATTTTCTGTACAGATAAATTATTTTTCTGGTAGCATTAATGTAATGACTGATCCTTTTTATAGCGATCAGAATACCCAATCTGTGAAGGAGCAATTTTTTCCTCATATACATCCATCTTTTTCTGGCCTCTCTAGTCTGTCTCATTGATTATTTATATATCCCTTTTGCCTGTATCAGAGTTTCTTAATGACTACATTTTATTGAACAATTATGATATAAATTTTAAGATAATAAATATACCATAATACAGTGGTTTTTAATTACTTAGAATTTTTACTTTATACTTACTCACTGCAAGGGTTCTTTTTGACTACTTTACCCATATATTTTAATCATATTTCATTTATTTTTTAATAAATAAAAAGTGAGCCAATATTCCTAAACCTTCTCAACAGAGTTTAAAGTTTTCTGAAACACATACTGACCACCAGATACAAATTTTTTACTTTTGCTATCCACTGTGCCATCAAGTATGTTGCTCAGGCAGAATTTCTTAAAATAATTCATGAAATAACAAAAAGCCATTGTTTACAATGCTGGTAAAGTAGCTTGATTTAACTCCCACTTAGGGAATTTATAACATATTTCTTACCTCCATTCTCATCACTCCACATGAAACCATTTGTTCTTAGTGTTAAATGGGTACATTATTATCCTTTTGTCCCTGGAAATTTATTTTAAACCACTGACCCAATACACAAGTTATGATGCTAAAGTGTTTGAAATTCTCTCATGTAAAGACATTAACAACTACCGCAACATGATTGCTGCCTGACATCTATTGGACAGTGCATTGTGATTTTAGGCATGTTAAGTGTGAAAGTGTGTATGTTAACACTATGGGCCCAGTGCACAAAAATTTGTGCACTCAGGGGGTACCTCAGCCTGGTTTGAACCCTCTCCAGTTGGGGAACTCTCAGGGCTGATGGCTTCTAACCACTCACCTGCCTGCTGGCTTGATCCCCCTAACTGCTCTCCCCTGCCAGCCTGATGCTCCTAACTGCTCTCTGCCTGCCTAATAACCTGTAACTGCCTCTGCCTCGGCCCTGCTACCATGGCTTTGTCTGGAAGGACGTCTGGAAGGTCATCTGGAAGATGTCCAGTCTAATTAGCATATTACCTTTTTATTAGTATAGATGCTACCTTGTCTTAAAAATGCAGGTTGTTAGCAGGTTTTCCTATTGTGGAAAGGGAGCCTGCAGTAGCATCCTGGGTTCTGACCAGGGCTTATGCACTCATGCTTTATCTCAACAGATGAGATTCCTAGAAGACTCTTGGATGTACCTTGAACATTTCTATCGATTTTGCCAAATCCTCCTCCAAAAATGTTGAACCACTTTAAACTCCCACCAGCAACTATGCGTGTGCCTCCGTCCTACTTTGATGCCAATATCATTGATTTCCCCCTAGAAGCTTCCCTCCCTCAGCCAGGACTGCTTGGCCCTTGAGCCAAACTCACTGTTCAGCCTGGGACTTGATTTCCTGAGATAGAATTATAGAGAAGGAAAAATAGTGTTCCTCTACCCTTCTGAGTCCTTAGCAGAGACCCTGGTAATGAAAGACAGATTACCAAAAGAAAAACAAAAGTTCATTAACATTCGTACCTCACGTATATGTGGGAGATCCCAGGGAAAAATGAATAACTCCCCAAGATGGCTTAGAATCCAGATTTAAATACCTTCTTCCTAGGGAAAGGGGATAGGATATCTAGGCCTCTTAGAGGAGAGTACATGAGTTTTAGGAAAGATGAATGGGGGTGGGGGAGATAGTTTGTAACAAAGTTTGGGTGTGATGTCAACTTGTAGTCTCCTGTGACAGGAGTCAGTCTTCACTGGCTGATGACACTTTTCCCATCAAGGGAACCTTTGGTGAGGGTCCGATTTTAGACAGATCAGGAGACTTTAGTGAAAGCCTCTTCTTGCATTCGCTGTTTTTCAAGCATCTGCAGCTCAAGGTCATCAATAAAACAACACAGCATATGTTGGGGTGGCATGTTCTCTGACCTTCAGAATAAACCCAACAAAAGCTTGTTTCCTTTCTTAGATGATTTGCCACAGTAGTGTTATTCCCTGAAGACAGTATTCTGACCAGATCTTTCTGGGAGTGGTCATAACATAAGCTGTGCTTGTAAAAAGGTGTGGGCCATATCACTAAATAAAGCAGGGTCAGTTTTCTCATCTCGTGGAAAGGGAGACAAAGTTATGATAGTTTATATCCTTTTCCACAGGTTTCCTACAGATTTGTGTCTCTGCTGTAGCCCCAATGGCCCCAGTGCCTCCGTGGCTCTGGGACTTGGAGCTGCTGCGTGCCAGGCCCCCTGCAGGCTGTGTGTCTTCTCCTGAGACCCTAGTGGCCCCAGGACCTCCACAGTCACAGGGCTTAGAGCCGTTGGGGTGCCGGGCCCCCTGCAGGCTGGGTCTCTGTGCTTTGGCTGGGGACGCTGGGGTCTGAAGAGCAGAGACCCAGCCTGCAGGGGGCCTGGCACCCCAGCAGCAGCAGCAACCAAGCAGGCCCAGAGGCCCTCTTCCAGTGGGCTGGGGCAGAACGCCTGGGTCGTCACCATGGCAACGACACAAGCGTCTTGTCCCAGGCTCTGCCATCTTTGTCTCAGAATGATGATTAATTTGCATATTACTCTTTTATTTGATTAGATTGATTTAACTATTGTGCCTTATTTTTTTAATTTATTGATTTTGTACAGAGAAGAAAAGAGAGGGATAGAGAGTTAGAAACATTGATGAGAGAGAAGCATCGATCAGCTGCCTCCTGCACACCCCCCACTGGAGATACAACCACAACCAAGGCACATGCCCTTGACTGGAATCGAACCTGGGATCCTTCAGTCCGCAGGCTGACACTCTGTCCACTGAGCCAACCAGTCAGGGCTATTGTGCCTTCTTTATTTACAAATAATTTTAACATTTCACTACTTTCAGCAATTATGCTTGTGATGAGATTGCAAGAGGTTACTTTATCAGAGAAGTTTTAATTATACTTATTTTATTTTTACCCTGAATATATAATAAAATTTACTGAATATTTTTTTCTCTGCCCATTGACATAATCACATGATTTCTCCCTTTAATATTTAATTGTTGTAAATTCTACTAAGTAGTTTTAAAATAGTAATTCAACAGTGCAGTTTTGAGGTAATCTAAGCTTAATTATAATGTATTATTATTTTATTTATTGGGTTTTGTTTTATTAAAATAATCAATGCATGGATTAAGTACCAAAGTTGCCTAAGTAAAAGTAAGTCAAGAGTGGTCCTTTATTTTCCTTTTCCTGTAAAAGATGTATATAACAGTTAATCACATAAATCTAAATGTTTAGTGGAAATAATCTGTTAATCCATTTGAGTAAAGTAGTTTCTTTATGGAAAAATTTGTAAAAGAGTTATTTATACAATAGTCATGGAATTTTTTAGGTTTTCTATTTCTTCCCAACTTACTTGTAATGATTGTATCTTATACAGATTTATCTATTTCTTCTAAAATGTATAATTTATTAACAAGAAGTAGCTTAATATTTTCCTATTACCTGAATAATTTTGTAGCATTTATTCTTATAAATGGTTATTTATTTCTAATATTGTTTGTTGCCTTCTCTATTTTTTTAAAGTTTACTTTGTAAGAGGTTTGTCCTCTTAATAACTACTTTTGAATGTAAAAGGGTATTGTTTTACTTTGATTGCATATTTATATTCTATTTTTAATTATATGATTATTATATGTTTTTACTATCTATTAACTTCTTCTGAAACTCTATTAAGACATAAGTTAAACCTTCATACTATATCCTCCCTAATCCTATCTTAATCACTCTATTGTATTATTTTTCACTCTGTAATGCATTTTATATATTTCTTGGATCCCATCTTCCAATTCATCATTTCTCTGTTCAGCTTTTTCTAATCTTTTATTTAAATGTATCTACTTATAATTTCTGTTTTCTTTCCAGTATAAACTTCTCACCCATTATTGTTAATTGTATTTAGGGCTCTAGTCATTTCTTTAGTATTTTAAATATAGATCTATTTTAGTGTCAAAGATGACAGTACAGGAAGACTTAGTGCATGTGATTCTATTATTATTGTTTTCCTGTGTCTTACAATTAAAACTTTTATCCTCTTTTTAATAAGTAAAAATCTCACTTTCCTTAGGATCTCTATATTTTCTATGGGAATTTGTTGGAGTTTGAATGTGAAGGAATTTCTCCAGAGGGTTTGCCTACTAGTATGTTTCTGTCAGTGGCTTGGCATTTTCAGTACAGCATCCTGTGACTAAATTAATTATGCTTGTTTGGACCACATAGGTAAGATAAATTCATACAAAAGTGACAGGCAACTTACTTCAGTTCTTAAAGATCACCTAGCACAGCCCCATTGTGATCCAGCTTTTATAATTTTCTTATTAATTTCATCTGTGCATCAGATTTATTTCTTATTTACTCTTTCTCTGAAGGTGGGGCTCCTTGAGATATTACTTTTCTGCATGGATCCCTAATTTAACTTTTCATCTTGGATGAGTCTGAGTATTTATTTCCTATCTCCCACATTCTATACAGCAGTTAAAATGAAAGGGCTAGGTTACTAAGGTTTGACTCAGACCCTCAAAGTAAAAAGTGATTTGAGCTATATTACCTTCATGACACCTGTTTCACTGAGATTTTGTCCTCTACTAATTGCTTAATTTTATGCTAGCTTAGTTATTCTTTCAAATGTGTGCATATAGGATTCAGCTTTTGAACTGATTTCTTCAAATGATTATTAGGCTATATTTAGGCTATATTAGGCTATATTTTAGGCTATATAGTTGCCAGTACTACCAGGAACAGTCTGAGTAAATGAATATGCATGTTTGAAATATCAACATAGATTACTTTTATATTTATATATTTGAAAAAAAACACAACACAAGATGTTATCAATATTTTTGCTTAAGGATTCACAAAATATATACCACTTTAAAAATGTTAATATACATCACATCGGAAATATGTGATATAAAGCATATTTTCATTTATTTGTGGACTATTCCATTTCTTGTATGCATTACCTTTTCATAAACTCTCTTGCTTTTCTATTGGTTTCTGTTTATTTCTTTTCATATTCTACTTTCTGTGCAATTCACATACAAGAAGCTGTTTAATAAAGAGTTAATATAATAAAATGCATACTGTTTAAAATACAAGGAGATACCATTGATATATCCCTATGTCATTTGGCAAATACAATGGCTTCTTGGTAATGTGGTGAGGCTTTCCTTTTCTGATGTCATCACCCCTCTAAATGGCCAAGTATAAACCACACCATCACTTTGAAAGCTATGTAAGGCTGCCCCCTCCTGTCTGGCAGATAGCAATATATTCTGGCAATATATCCTGAATCTGTACATAGATTTTTCAAATGTAATTGGACAGAGAGTTAACTCAGTAGCAACTCAGAAAAGCAAAGTACATCAGTCTAAAATGAGCAATTGACAGATAATGGTTGACTGCTGGTAAAGGAAATATTTTTGCTTTATGCTCCCACTGGGATATTCCCTGACTCCCAATTACAGTCTTTTCTTCCACTTGATTTCTCATCTTTCTCTCTTCTTTTCATTTCTTAATATGTGTTATTTATGTAATTCAGGGAAGTACTTATGAAAGCAATTGATGGGTACATATAAGGAGAGAAACAGGAACATATGTATTAAGATTTTCCTTAATTTTAAACTTGCTTTTGTGTATGATGTGACATACATCTGTATATCCATCCTTGTAGCAGAATGTCTTTGTTTTAGTTAGTAGAGTATTATATTACATTTTGTATGCCTATCATGCCTTTACATTTTTGCATACTTAAAACATAATTTATTTTTCACAAAAGTCATTGATATTGGGAAATGTATTTCCATACATTGTCTTGAAATATACTTTCTGCTCATTAAATTATAAAGAATAAAATATCCTCTTGATTGTTGAATGTTTGCATCATTGAGCAAGAATAAAAATCATTCTCAAGCTTTTGAAATTATTATAAATCTATATGCGTGGTTTATCCAGTTAGGGTTTATTGAGAGATGTAGACTACTATGAATGAAATAAAGTAAATATGTTTTTAGAGGCACTAGACATCACACACTTATGGTACCTGGTTTAATAGTCTTTGTAGGATTATTCTGGCTCTGTCTCTGGGGCTGAGCTGGAAGCTGAGAGGCACTAAAGTTCTGAGGGGACATGAGCATGGAATTAAAGTGACCAGGAGCTCAATGGGAACCCAGGAAAGCAAACGGCAACTTCATCTCTCAACACCTCCAGTCTTGATGTGGCAGCAGACTTTCAGAATAGTGGGCACTCTTCACCACAGAGCTGCAAGGGCACTGGGCCCAGGCTGTGGAGAAGCTAAAGGAGGAGACCTGGAGACTCGTGTACTTGGTTTGATGCTCATATGACTTAGTTCATGCTTAGCCCCTTAAACTCCATCCCTGCCCACCATGGATACATCGTTCTTGAAGACAGTTGAAGGAAGTTGGCAGTCATCAGAAGAATAGTCATTTTGTCCATCTGCTTCATATGATCCTCCTCTGAATCTAAATCTTTGCCAGTTACTAATGCTGCGTCATAAACCGCCCCAAAACTCAGTGGCATGAAAAATATATTATGTTCACTAATTCTTTGACTTGTCTCATCTGCCTGATATCGGGGGCTCTACTTGGTAGACATGATGCATGGGAATAACTTTGCAGGTGTCTTTACTCATATGCTTTGTGGTTGATGCTAGAGGTTGGCTGGAACTTCAGCTCAGGTTGTTGAACAGAGTACTTATACATGGTCTCTTTCTGTGGCTTGGACTACAGCATATTGACTTTAGAGTACTCGGACTTCTTTCAATTACTTTCTACAGACATCTTCCATAAGCAAGTGCACCAAGGCAACCAGGGGAGCTTTCTTTCCTACCTTCAGAAATCACCTAGCATTACCTTTACTGTACTCCATTACTTAGAGTAGTGAGCGATTCAAAGGGTGAGTGCACAGTTCCTACCTCATAACAGGAAAAGCATGTAAGAATTATATCCCAAAGAGCAAATTAAATAATTTCTTATAAACTCAGAAAAAGCAGGGCTCTCTATACATGCTACATTTAAAAACCTTTGATGTATTTACCATAGATCTATGTGCTATTCAAGGAGTTGTACAAAGATTTAAGAACACTGGCTTCACATAGGCTCACAGCTGACATCTGAAACGTAGCATAATGGTTGACATATAATAAGTTCTGCATAAATATTTGCTGTTGCTGAATTATCATCTCCGGTGCCATTGTATTGAACATTCATAAAGGAATAATATGAGAAGAGTTATACCTTGTATACAGGTTACAAAGTTAGAGGATCAGAAGATTTAAGGTTCATTAGCAGAGGTTTTTTTCCCAGTAATAATATATTTTAATAAAAATCACAGTAATAGAGGAAATTGGTCCCTGAAAATATTGTAGTGGAAATTGGAGTCAGGTGATGAGAAAATTACAGATATATTAGAGAATTATATATTTATATAATTGATTTCTTTATAAAAGGTAAAGTGAATTCACTATAGTGGATGCAATTTAAGCTAATGCTATTTCTAAATGCAGACAGATGCAAACTGTACAAAATATGAAAGTATAATTGTATGAGAAATGTTTAACATGGGAATTAGAAAATTTGGATTTTCTATCTGTTGCTTTGAATATAGTAAATTAAATTAAAACTTTCACAATACTGAATAAAACTCAGTCTCATCGGGAAATATCATTCTTATACATAATTTGTAAAACATTTTAATTATTTTGATTTATGTCAAACTGGCAAAGTCGGCAGAGTCACCAGCCATGTTTATGAAAGTGAAGGGAAGGATTGTGACAAGTCTCTCAATTACACCTGCAATCCAATTGGCCCCACAGTGATATTCATTCTGGGAGCTCCTATTGAGACAAAGTATTGCAGTAATATTTCTGGACATCTTTATAGTATATACAATAAGTAACAGACAGTCTCTATAGTACCCAACCCTCAATTTTACTTTTCATGAGCCTAGTTTCAATGCTGAGGACTGAAAGCCAGCTCAATTTTCTGTTTCCAAATGTATAAAATTCAAAGATAAAGACTAAGGTATTTTTCAAGAAGAGTTGTTTTGTCAGAAGTTAGATGCAAAGCTCATTAGTATGTAGTAATCAAATTAGAGAGCTAAAAAAAAGGCACTCCATTAATGTGTTAAACACTCATGGATTGTTTGTCATACATAATGAACACAGATCTAGGTATTGTGTACACCAACATACTAGACCATGCCAAATGTTACAATTTTCTGAAGAGGCAAAGAAATAAAGCAAATACTAGTATGTAGTGAGAGGTAACCCATACAGTTGGTAAAAACACTAGATAACAAGGAAGAGAGAAACATTCAGAAAACCTTCCCAGAGGAGGGCAGAACTCAAACATAAAAAAATATACAAAATGACTTTCTTGAATAAGATTATTTGAATGAGTTTTTTTCTAATTAGTCAAAAATTATTGTAGAGCAGTTTCCTATGGGAACATGGATGATGCATGTAGTCACTGATGTACAAACTTAACACATCAAAAATGTGATGTAAAATTTAATACCCAACATCTGCTTCCTCTCTTGAAATCAGGCCCATTAACAAAAGCTTTCAGCTAAACTGCAGATTTGACCCAAATATTTGCTTTTCTTGGTTCTGTATGTCAAAAGCTCATAGAGTATTTGATCAAAAAGAATGCATGTTAAGTTTCTGGACATAGAAATTTGTTCTGACTTTAAGAGTGATGTATGTGCACTATACAGAGTTTGGAACACGCTAATACAACAGAAACCCAGCAAAGAGGAAAACTGACTTAGACATTTCTCATCGATAGTAATAATGACTGACACCTTATATTTGGTTAAACATATAGGCTGTGCCATCAGGAAAAAATATTTCACATCCTCACACTCCCTGCTTTAAATCTAATTTTATTTCACCACTTAATGTAAACAAAGATCTAAATGTACCTGGAATGGCTTGAAGCTATATCAGCCTGTGAGTACAAATAATATCTCTTTCACCTCCAATATCCAAATTGCTCTGCCAGGTTAGTCCTTTCATAATAATGTAGGTATCAGGGCATCCACAGAATGTTTCCAAGTGTCACACTTGTTCATCTGCTCCAGCTTTCTTATGTAAACACGCCCTGTACACTTTACCAGGTGTACCGGTTACTAATGCGGGTTTTGTAATCAAAGAAAACATGATAATTTCAAGGGGAACATCAAAAGTGCTTTGTTCAAAGTAATGTCCATCGCTAGCAACACATTTCCCCCATCTTTCAGGTAATTTGTGGATACCGTCCCAATAGAACTTTTCTTGTTTTGAGGCAAACAAGAACTTTTCTTGTTTGAGGCAACTTTTCTTGTTTTGAAGAATTTTCCACTTCTTCGTACATTTTGAAGTGATGCATAGAAAGTGCATGTGCCATCGATCGGAACAAGTGGTCATCTGAAAGAGCAAAATGTGATGAATAAGGCGGGTGGGTTAATACTTCCCAGGCAAGATCTTTTAATGTGTCTTTGGTTTTGAAGTATATGATGGTGCATCATCATGAAGCAAAATTACTTTGCCGAGACCACAGGCTGCTGCAGAAGCAGACTGGGGAGCTATCTTGGTGGCTGGGCCAGGCTGGGGGGCTTCTAGTGGGAGCTGATGCTTAAGCCAGGACAGGAAGCTAGTGAGGAGGTGAGTTTCTTGCCTGTGGGCCCAGAGAGAATGCTGGGTGGCTTCAGCCTCCAGAGGCCCCGTTAAACCATCCCTGCTCCTCTGCAGAAGCACGGGGCCTGGTCGTTTATGATAAAAGCCTGGTTCAAATTGATTATTTGTTGTCAGTAGCTGTTAGTATTAATGATTTTACCTGGTTTTAGAAGCTCATAATACACCACACCTTCCTGATCCCACCAAACGCAGAGCATTGTCTTCTTTCCGAAGCGATTTGGCCTTGCAGTCGATGTTGATGGTTGACCTGGATCAACCCATGATTTTGTGCATTTGGGATTCTCAAAATAAATCCACTTTTCATTGCCAGTCACAATTCCAAGCAAAAAGGAATTTCTTTCGTGCCGTTGAAGCAACGTTTTACTGATGATTTTTTAGTTTTCCATTTGTCTCTGGTTCAGTTGATGTGGCACCCATTGTCCTTCCTTTAAAATCTTTCCCATTGCTTGTAAATGATTGGAAATTCTTTGCTGAGCAACATTTAATCTTTCCGCAAGTTGTTTTTGAGTCTGAAATGCATCTTCATCCATTAATGCTTGTAATTGTTGGTCTTCAAACTTTTTCAGTTGACATGGTCATTCTTTATCTTTCACATCGAAAACATCAATTTTAAAGCGTTTACACCAGCTTTCACAAGTATCTTGAGATGAAGCATGTTCACCATAAGCTTCCTGAAGTATACGATAACTTTCAGCAGCACTTTTATTCAAAATAAAGTAATGAATTAAAACTTCCGGCAAATGCTCTTTTTTTTTACGTGAAATTTGACATTTTTAAGCGTAAAAATATCTATGATGTTAACACCTTCAGAAATTTTGACATATGAAGTTTTGAAGCTGGTTGTCAATACAACAAAATAGCATACATATCAAATTGCATATATATCAACATATGTGTCATCTATTGAAAAAAATCTGCATTAGTAACTGGTATACCTGTTATGCCCCAGCCTCTGTGGTAGTTGTCTCTGTGGACACGGCCTCTATGCCATAGCAACAGCATATGCTTTTCTTTTAGTTTGCACAATCTAGCATGTGTTGCCAGTGTGTTCCCAAAAGAGATGAGGTTACTAAACCTTTTCTCAGTCAGTGTCAAGCCTTGTGACTTTGACCTTGGCACAGCACAGTATGTATAAGGTTCTTTGATAAATAAGGACCCTTTGCTGCTGGGTATATATTTCATTCTCATAGACATTGAAAGAGGAACTGCATATTTCTATATATATTTTTAATTGATTTTTTTAGAGAAAAAGTGAGCAGAATAGTTAGAAGCATCAATGAGAGAGAAACATCAATCAGCTGCCTCCTGCACACCACCCTCCCTACTGGGTATGTGTCTGCAACCAAGGTGCATGCCCTTGACTGGAATCGAACCTGGGACCCTTCAGTCCACAGGCCAACGCTATATCCACTGAGCCACCAGTTAGGGCTACATCTTTCTTTCTTTTTTTATTTTGTTTTATTGCTTAAAGTATTACAACGAGTGATAGATAGGTCTCCATTTTTTCCCTTGACCTTCCCCCCTCCAAGGCCGAAAGACATGAAAACATGCTCAAAGTCTACTAATTATACAAGAAATGCAAATCAACACAACAATGCGGTATCATCTCACACCTGTCAGAATAGCTATCATCAACAAATCAACAAACGACAAGTGCTGGCGAGGATGCGGAGAAAAAGGAACCCTTCTGCACTGCTGGTGGGAATGCAGACTGGTGCAGCCACTATGGAAGACAGTATGGAGTTTCCTCAAAAAATTAAAAATGGAACTCCCTTTTGACCCAGTGATCCCACTTCTGGGAATATATCCCAAGAAACCAGAAACACCAATCAGAAAGGATATATGCATCCCTATGTTCATAGCAGCACAATTTACCATAG
>PVJC01020581.1:0-29053 GCA_004026665.1 Murina feae
GGTTTCCCCCCCCCCCCCCCCCGGCCCCGTGCCCGCACCCCCACTATTGTCCTCATCCATAGATGTAAGACTTCTGTCTAGTCTCTTCCCACATCCCTCACACCTCTTCCCCCCGAGAATTGTCAGTCCACTCCCCTTCCACGCCCTTATTTCTATTCTATTCACCAGTATATTTGGTTCATCAGATATTTCTATTGATTTAATTGTTATATTCACTGGTTGATAGATATATATTTGTTGTCACCTTGTTAATAATTTTTACTTTTATCTTTTTCTTCTTCCTCTTCTTAAAGAATGCCCTTCAGCATTTCAAACAATCCTTGTTTGGTGGTGATGAACTCTTCCAGCTTTTTCTTGTCTGTGAAGCTCTTTATTTGACTATCAATTTTACATGATAGCTTTGCTGGGTAGAGTAATCTTGGTTGTAGGTTCTTGCTATTCATCACATTGAATATTTCTTGCCACTCCCTTCTGGCCTGCATGGTTTCTGTTGAGAAATCAGCTGACAGTTGTGTGGGTACTCCCTTGTAGATAACCAGCTGCTTTTCTCTTGCTGCTTTTAAGATTCTCTCCTTGTCTTTTGCCCTTGGCATTTTAATTATGATGTGTCTTGGTGTGGTTCTCCTTGGATTCCTTTTGTTTGGGATTCTCTGTGCTTCCTGGACTTGTAAGTCCACTTCTTTCACCAGGTGGGGGAAGTTTTCTGTCATTATTTCTTCAAATAGGCTTTCAGTGTCTTGCTCTCTCTCTTCTTCTGGCACCCCTATAATTCTGATGTTGGTACGCTTGACGTTGTCCCAGAGGCCCCTTACATTATCTTCATATTTCTGGATTCTTTTTTCTTTTTGCTTTTCTGGTTGGGTGTTTTTTGCTTCCTCGTATTTCATATCTTTGACTTGATTCTCGTGATCCTCTAGTCTGCTGTTGGATCTCTGTATATTATTCTTTATTTCAGTCAGTGTATGCTTAATTTCTGATTGGTCCTTTCCATTTTTTTGGTATTCTTATTAAGATCCTTGAAGGTCTCACTTAGTTCCTCGGAGGTTCATAGAAGATTCTTGAGTAACTTTATAACTGTGGTTTTGAACTCTATATTCAGTCATTTGCTTGCCTCCATTTCTGTCATTTGTGATCTGTTTCTTTGTCTCCACATTTTGGCTGCTTCCATGTGTTGATAGAGTGGCTTTCTGTGCTAGGTGTCCTATAGGGCCAGTGATTCAGCCTCTCTAATCACCTGAGGTGGACACTCTTGATGTACGCCTTTGAGGGCTGGGTGCACAGTCTTGTTGTAGTTAAGTCTTGATTGCTGTTGGTGTCACTGAAAGGAAATGACTTCCAGGCCTTTCTCCTTGTTGTTTGGGGTTTGGAACTTTTGGAGTTCTGTTCCAGCTGCAGTCTGTTAGGTTAGGCTGCAGACAGACAGGCGCACAGCTTGGGTGGGGTTGTAAATTGGGTGAGACGGGGTCTCAGAATCACTGGGACAGAGCAACCTGTGATGGCTTCCCCTCAGCCAGCTCCCGTGGTTTTTCCCTGTTTTGGCATCTCCACACCCTGGTGTCTGCACGCCCCTGAGTCCCCAAGTCTCAGAGCTCCATGTCAGTGATCGCTGCGAACAGCTCTGCTAGAACACCACTGTCATCTTCTGCCCTATTGCCAGACTGCCTGCAACACATTCACTGCAACCCTGGAGCTTGTAAACCCCTTCCAAGCCACAGACCCAGGTGCAGCCGCTGCAACCATTTGCCTGCACCACCACCATTTTGCACGAGTTTGTACCTCTCTGTTTTGGTGCTGGGAACTTCTACTCAGTCTCAATGCACTCCTTCTCTTGCCTTCTAGTTGTAAAGCTTCCACTCCCTTGGTTCTGGAGGATGGCCGTTTAGTTTTATAGTTGTATTTTTTAATGTGGTTGTGGGAGGCTGCACATTCAGGTATGTGCCTTATGCCACCATCTTGGTTCTCCAACAATATACTTTTTAATCTTTTTCCTCTTGGTAGGTTATATTCTATTAGGAGAATGAAATAAATATTGATTTTTAACTGCACAGTGACACTTTTCTGTAGTAATTCTGCATTTTAAAAATAAACGTTGAAAAGACCCTATGGTCTTTTTCCAATAGTACTTTTATAAAAGGCTGTTAAAATAATGCATAAAAGACATCACACTCATTCATTATTAATACCTTGTATCAGTGATTACTTCAGCTTCGTTTGGCCATCGATCAGAGCCCTCACTTCAGTTGGAGCTCAGGGAGTAAGCAATAGGGGGATGGCAAAGGGCTCATTTTCTCCTGTGTCCTCTGGCTCTTGCTCCCTCAGTGAGACCCTTCTCCTCCTGTATCTTCCACTCATCTCCACTCACCCCTTTTCCTCTGCCCACCAATGTGCTTTGGCCTTTTCCTCCTTACAAACAAGAAACAAAGCAAACTATTTCCTTCTCAGACTTGTTGTTCCCTTGAAGTACTATTCATCATTCCCTTTTCTTTGACTGTTAAGCTTCTGCTAAAAGTGATCTTTACTTCCTTAACATCTCCTACTTTTTGCTCTCTTCTTTCACCCCTAGGTTTTTGCAGAAACTGTTATCTTTTTTTTTTAAAAAAAACAAACTTTATTGTTGAGAGTATTACAGATATTTCCCCCCCCTCCCCCCTTCTCATTATTGTCCCCATCTACCAGGTTCCCGCCTGCCTTAGGCTGTCACCACTCTATTTGTCTGTGTCCATAGGTAATGCATATATGCATATAAATTCTTTGGTTAATCTCTTCCTGCTCCTCTCTCACCCTTCCCTCTGAGATTCATCAGTCTGTCCCATGTTTCCATGCCTCTGGTTCTATTTTACTCATCAGTTTATTTTGTTCATTAGATTCCTTGTTCATTTTGATTTTTAGATTCAATTGTTGATAGCTATTTATTTATTGCCATTTTTTTGTTTCTTCTTCTTCTTCTTCTTCTTCTTCTTCTTCTTCTTCTTCTTCTTCTTCTTCTTCTTCTTCCTCTTCTTCTTCCTCTTCCTCTTCCTCTTCCTCTTCTTCCTCTTCTTAAAAAATATCCTTCAACATTTCATGTAATACTGGTTTGGTAGTGATGAACCCCTTTAGCTATTTCTTGCCCATGAAGCTGTTATCTTGAAAACATTAAGAGCCACCTAATCATCAAGGCACTTGACCTTTTCTTAGTCTTCATTCTTCTTGACCTGTCTGAACATGTGATACTGTTGAAATCTTGACAATCTCTTATAGTATGGGACATTGTTTGCACTTTTCGTGACATGTGTGTCTTGATTTGTTCATAGAAAATGGCAGTGATGTCAACTTGCAAGTTTTGAGGATACAATCAAGTGTTATTTTTAACATAGGTAGAAATCAGTTTTTACCTCATTTACCAGGGCTATGTGTTTCACACTACACAGAAGCTGACTTCCATATCTGTTTTTTTGTTTTGATCTTTCTCTAGATGTTCGGTATTCCTATTTAACCAACTGCTGCACATCCATTTCTACCTGTAATAATAAAATCTTGAGTGGTCATAGGTGGAAGAGTTCTTATAGAGACCATATCAATTTACAGGGAAGAAATGGTGGTGTGGGGAGTAAATAGATTTGGATAAGGCCATTAAGTGAGGATGGCTTCAGCTTCAAATAACAGAAGTTCCAGTGTAACTGAAAAGTGTATGCTCTTCCATAGCAAGAACTACAAGAGTATGGCATACCAGAGTCAGTTAATGTTGGAGTTCAATGGCAGTGTCAAACGCCCAGGTTCTCTCTATCTCCTGGCTCTGCCATCCTCAGCATGTTGGTCTGTCCACAGCCCTGCTCCTGATGGCAAGGTAGCTATATTTGGGTCCTATTTAAATGTGACAATGTCCAGTGAAAGAAGGGGGCATATCTCCAGAGTAAGTAGTCACTACCCTGAAGCACGCAGCCAACTTTCTTTCATGCCTCAATGGTTAGACTTGTGACAGGCCCTGGGAATGAGACATGTAATTAGCTTAGACCAATCAGAATTTACCATTTGAGGCTGAATCCAGTCTCCTCTTAAGCACATGGCACCACCAAGTTGAGTAGATGCAGAAACTAAATCTGGTTTCTCTTAGATTAGAAAGGAGGAAGGTGTAGTGAGACATGAATGCTGGGCAGGTTCCAACAGTGTCTGCCACTGTCGCACAGTGAGTTAGTGCAGTGCTACAACTAGAAGCCAGGTTTCCTGATCACCACCCAACCTTCTTTCAATACTTCTTACTGCCTCTCAACATTTGAACCAGACTCAACATGTCCACCATCTAACTCATTACCTTTCCATACAGACTTGCCCTTTATGTACTGACCATTTTCTTCTAAAGGTGTTATCATCTCCTCCATTAATTTGCTGTCTGTGACTTCCTTCATTCTCTTGCTCTCCAAATTCATCCCAAAATCTTATTTAATCTCTCTATTTAGAACTGTTTTATTTTCATACTTTTCTTTCCTTTATTACTATCATGTCTAGGTCATATCATCTTTATTACATATCAATTGGATTTTTACAATATTCTAGTAAATAATCTTCCTGATTCAACTCTCTTTCTAACACTCATATACTTTTCAAACCACTGTTATATTCATGTTCCTAAAACATTTCTCTTACTTTTGGAAAACCTTCTGTAAGGGAATGCTCAATGAGACAAAGCTGTAATAGTTTTTAAAAATTGTTACTTCAAAGTTGTCAGTAGCTTATATTTCCAGTGTTAGATATACAAATTTCCTTGAGTCAGGTATACTTTTATCTGAAAACAATTTCTCAAATGGTCTTTTTTAGATAGATGTATAGCCAATAGATATTATTGTTTTGGGGGAAGTACAAAAACAAACATATTTTATATAACAAATACTACCCTTCTGGGAAGTTGGAAAAGAAAAAAAAAAAGATAGGTGTATTTGCATAAGGAAAAGTTGGGAAGTAGTAGATCAAACTCTAGTATTTTCCATTTAGAAGTTTAATATTATTAGAAGAATATTAAATGGATTAAAATGGAATTAACTGAGGTCACTTGGCAAAGACATAGAAGGCTTTTGAGGAGAAACCCTCCATAAGAGAAAGAAGAACCCAGAGTGAGGACCAAGGGTATATATCTATGATGATGAGAATGGAATTGGAGGCTGTGCATAAATATGTATGGACTACAGACCAAATCATGGAAGGGCTCAATACTGAGAGGACTTGGGTCTTCACAACAAGCCTAGTCCTGAAGGAGAGCCATCTCCACTTGCAGTTGAGGAATTCTTGCACAGTGGTGACAGCACCTCATGCTCTTTATAGGAACTCTGGGAGTTTGGAATCACAATTGTCTTGTAAAAGACAGGAAAAAAAGATATAAAAGCATCCAGCTTGGCAAGGAAGAAGTAAAAGTCTCTTTATTCACCGATAATAAAAATTTATATATAAAATCCTATGTACTCTACAAAAGAGCTCCTAGAACTAAGTGGCTTTAGCAAGATTATTGGATACACGATCAAATACAATTATATTTCAATATACTAATAATTCATCAGCAGATATTGAAATAAAAAGCATTTAAATAACACAAAAATATTAAATGTTTAAGGATTAATGTGGTAAATGATATAAAAGAACTGCAAATGGAAACCTGTAAAATATTTCTGAGAGAAATGCAAGGAGACCAAAAGTAGATATATTGACTTACAGATTGTAAGACTCAACATGGTTAAGTTCTCCCTAAATTAATATACAGATTTAACACAATCACAATGAAAATACTATCAGGTGTTTTGTTTCTTTGTTTGTTTTGTTTTTTTTTGGTAGAAATGGATAAGCTGATTCTAAAATGTATATGGAAAGGCAAGGGGCCCAGAAAAGCTTAAACAATTTGAAATAAGAGCACACACTTGGAGAACTTATACCACTTCACTTCAAGGCATATTTTAACATTATAGTAATTAAGACAGTGTGGTTTTGGCATCAATGTAGACAAAAAGATCAATGGAACAGAATAGTGTCCAGAAATAGACCTATATAATGGTCAATTGGTTTTGATAAGGGTATAAAGACAAATCAGTGTTATAAAGACAGAAAAGGATAATTTTTTCAACAAATAATGCTGTAACAGTCAGACATTCATCTGCAAACAATAATAATAGCAGCAACAAGAACAATAAGACTGCAAACAAAAAACTTTAATCTACAGTGTTTCCCTGAAAGTAAGACATCCCCCCAAAATAAGACCTGCTCACAGTTTTGCCTCTAGCTGAAATATAAGGCACCCCTGAAAATAAGACCTCTCCGATAATAAGGCCTCCCCAGAACATAAGGCCTCCCCGATAATAAGCCCCCCCGAAGCTATTGTAACTCTGGACTCTGGGCCGTAGCGGTGGGCACCGCAGAGCAGCTCACTGTTGGTGCAGCGTAGCCAGAGCAGACAGGAAGTGCGAGGTCTCTTTTAATCAGAGAGCCCACGCCACCGCCAGGACAAGCTGCCATCTGCTGCTCGCTCTTCCCTGACGGAGTCTGGCTGACTCACAATTAGACAGTGAGTCGCGCGGGGTAGGAGTCGGCACATTGTGTGGACACACAGGTAATAAATTTCCTTTTTTTTGTTCAACAATAAATGTGTACCGCATTCTTCTTCATGGAAAAATAAGACATCCCCTGAAAATAAGACCTAGCTCATCTTTGGAAGCAAAAATTAATATAAGACACTGTCTTATTTTCAGGGAAACAGGGTATGTCTTGCATCATACGCAAAAATGTTAACTCAAAATGGGTTTTAAATCAAAATGTAAAACTATAAATCGAGGAGAAAACAGGAGAAAATCTTTGTGACTTTGAGTTTGGCAAAGATTTCTTACATGTAGTATCAAAAACACAATCTACTAAAAAATAATTAGATGTCATAAAAATTAAGAAATTTTATTCTTTGAGAGAAAAGCAAAAGACTGGAAGAAAATATTTGCAAATCATATCTCTGATAAAGAGTTTATATCCAGACTATATAAAGAATTCTAAGATACCAACCATAATAATTTAAAATGGGCAAAATATTTGAACAGTCCTTTTATCAAAGAAACTATAAAAATGGCAAATAAAAACATGAGAAGTCATTAGTCATTGGGAAAATGCAAATTAAAACCATAATAAGGTATCACTACACACCTATTAGAATGTCCAAAATTAAAAAGCAGTGTGATTGCATATCAGGTGATTGCAAGGATGTGGAACACCTGGAATTCTCACGTACTGCTGGTGGGACTGTAAAGAGGGAAATCACTTTGGCAGTTATTTAAGGAGTGTAACATAAACCTACCGTGTGACTCAGACACTTCATGGCTAGATTTTAACCCGAGAGAAATGAAAGCATATGTCTATAAAAGAAGTACATATGAATATTTATAGCATCTTTATTTATAGTAGCCCCAAACTAGAAACCACACAAATGCCCACCAAAAAGGTTAATAAGTTAACAAAGTGTGGTATATCCATACAGTGGAATACTACTTATTAGGAAAAGGAGAGATAGAAACATCAATGATGAAAGAGAATCATTGATTGGCTGCCTCCTGCACACCACACACTGGGGATCAAGCTTGCAACCCAGACAGGTGCCCTGATTGGGAATCAAACTGTGACCTCCTGGCTCATAAGCTGATGCTCAACCACAGAACCACGCCAGCTAGATGATATGTTTATTATCTTGATTGTGGTGATAGTTTCATGGGTGCATACCTATGTGAAAATTTACCAAATTTTACACTTTGAACAGTTAATTGTGTCAATTATCTATAATAATAAAAGCCTAGGTGGTCCTCACGCCCTTGTGAGTAACGTCATCACAAGATGGCCACCACAAAGGTGGCTGCTACAAGATGGCTGCACGCACCACAAGATGGCCTCACACACAGTGGAGGCGGGGTCTGGTGGCCACTCTGCATGGTGAGGCCTGGGGGTCTCATGGCTTTGCACAGCGTGGAGGAGGCCGATCCTAGCATCTCCGCTACGTTGCGTGGAACAGGTGGGTCCTGGTGGAGGAGGCAGGTCATGGCAGGGGAGGGCAGTTGTTGGCAATCATACCGTCTGGGGAGGGCAGTTGGGGGCAATTGGGCCTCCAGGGGAGCAGTTAGGGGGCAATCAGGCCAGCAGGGAAGCAGTTAGGGGGCAATCAGTCCAGCAGGGGAGCAGGTAGGGGGCAATCAGGCAGGTAGGCAGGCAAACAGTTAGGAGCCAGTGGTCCTGGATTGTGAGAGGGATCCCAGATTGGAGAGGGTGCAGGCTAGGCTGAGGGACACTGCCCCCGCCACCTCCCCCCTCCCCCCCCTCCCCGCCCCTGTTCATGAATAAAGCTGTTTAAAAAAGAGGTATTATAAACAGATAAAAATTAGATAAAGTGCTAACTATTGCTTATACCTAGTAAATCTATGTTTCTCCAACTGGATAACCTCCAAACCTTTGGTCTGGCATTTGCTTTCCATGATCTGGTTTCAGGCTAACTTTACTACTGTATCTACCATTGACATCTTGAATTCCAGTCATAGGAGACTCTTTCTTGAACAGATATGAATTACCTTTTCTCATGTGTTTCATTAGCCCGGAATGGTCTGCCCACCATCTTCTGGTGCCTTTACATAGAGATGATCTCTCCTTTCTCTGAACTCTCATAATGCTTTGAGCCTTTTTTTATGGCCCTCATCACATACTTCTTTATATTATAGCTTGTAAACACATTCATTACTCTCCTACAAGACTGGAAGATTCTTGAAAGTAGTAACCTAAGTATTTATTATTTATTTCAGTATCCCAAAGGCATCTTAGAAAATATCTTGTAAAAATTAACTGTATAGATATACAATAAATATGTGTAACTGAGGATTTTTAAAAATACTGGTCTGAGATTGACATTTTATTGTGTTTAAAAAATATAAAACTTTCACTGTTTGTGGTGTGCGCAATCTTTATTCACATAAGATTGGAAAAGTATTTTCCATATATTTAGGTTGTTAATCTTGTAACCTGCTGTAAATACCTTCTGTTTATGATCTCTGGAAACATTTCTCATTATCTAAGTATCAGAAACTATTGTTTATAGTAAATTTGTAATTGTTTAATTAGTTCTCTTATAATATATACATCTTGAGCAATGTGTACATTTTGCTCGCATCTACAGCAAAAATAGCATAAAGATTCAATAATTATATACCAAGAAAATAACAGAAGTTTATTTCTGGAACATTTCTTTGTGTACTTTGACTGCGTGTTTAAATAATGAAACCCTAGCCCCAACTACAAAACAGGCTGATGATGAAACCTAAGAATAATTTTGTTGCAGAGTAAAGTGAACTAGAAACTGGGCCAAGAGGAGAGCTTTATTTCAGGTTCAAGCATCTGACAAAATTGGGAAATTGGATAAGAGGAGTTTAGGAAAATTGTACTGGATGAAATGTTCTGATGTTTTGTATTTGTTCCAACGTAAAAGCACCTTTTTCACTCACAAGAGAGATGGATACGTAATGGTCTCAAATCTAATGGAAGTGCTAATTTCTAAGGGTATTGTAGTTTTGAAATGGGTTTGTTTGAGAATTCTGGGTCTAATTTCATATTATTAAACTCTGAAATGACAGAAGGGTTTCAAAATAATTCTTGAACAGACTCATGGTGCCCCGTGACCTTGTTGTGTGCAAAGTTTGAAGGGCTTGTTTGCAATACAAGTGTCCTTTCTGTAACAACTGGCTCTGTAGCTTAGCTCTTGCTTTTCCCATGAACCAGGTTTCTTCCTGTGCCCAGTGTTGGAACCCAGCCTGGGTTCCAGAGTGGCAGCCATTGAAGGTTTCTAAAGCAGATATTCGGGCAGAGGTGATGAGCTCAGGGTTTGGAGGCAGACCTTATTCCACCACATGGGAGCTCTGAGGCCCTCGTTCAGGCATCTAGCTTTCTGAGCCTTTATTTCCCCATTTGCAGAAAGTGTTACCATCAGAGCTAGCTAGCTAATATTGATAATATTGATATTGATAAAGGAGAAAAGAGGAGGCCAGACGGTATAAGCATGGTCACCAGAGCAGCTTCACCAGGAAGCTGCAACTTAACGCTCCACAGGGAACCACCAGTCCATTCCCTGCCAATCCCTGGGGGAAGGGGAAGATGGGCACATGTGCAGTCAAGTTGGGGTGACCTATGGAAGGTGCTTGCCTGTCCGTCTAATCTGGGAACAAAGATTCATTGGTTAGGAGGGTGGGCCCTAAAGCAAGTCCATGAAAATTTGGGAATACATAATCCCAGACAAAGAATTTCCTCTCTCTTGTTCCTTTTGCTCTGCCCCTGTTTCCTTGCACTGGCCCATGTTCCCTCCATAGCCACGTGGCCCTCCACACAATGGACTGCAGTTGGGAACAGAAGCTAAGCTAGCCACATGCTGGACTGGACTGGACCTTAATATGGAGCAGAAACTCTGGGCAATGGCTTTGATCTGAGCCCCGCTGAAGAGAAAATGGGACTTGTCCTGTGGCGGGACAGAGGGAGATGAGACCCTGGAAACCCAGGGGGTTAATTTCATGGAATTAAGTTTCATCCATGATACCACATTCTCCCGTGGGAGCCTCAGGAAATTCTTATTCCTGTGGCATCGCAAGAAGCCCACTTCCACCAGCAACAGGTGGGGACGCAGAGGACTCCTCATTGATAACAGAAGTGTACCACGAATGTCAAGAGCTTAGCATGGTACCCGCACAGACTGCAGACAGTCCACGTGTGTGTTATGAGTGCTATCAGCAACCAGAAATTATCCCAGTTTTGCTTCAAGAAAATAGCCATATTGTGCTAAGAATAATTAAAAAAAATGATAGAGTGGATGTGAACACATTCTTCTTAGAAGCATCTCTACAGGAAATTTGGTGGTTATGTATCTAGTGTTACAAGGCCTGCCCCAACTTACCCCAAAGACACACAATATCAGTGCCTCTAAATAGATACACAAATGGTGTTATGCAACCCTAGATACTGTCCACTCAATTCACTGTGGGCAGGAAGAGGACCTATTTTTAAGTGGAGGGAAGAAGACTGTAACTGGTTAAAAATAGGATTCTCCTCCATCTTCTCTTTGCCACTTTCACCCTTTATTTTTCTGTCTACTCCCACTTTTCCTGTTATCATTTCTGTTCATTCCCCCCTCTCCTTTCTCTACTTAGAAATGGAACATATTATGAAAGAGAAAATAGTTGACACCATCCGAGGAAAGTCAGTGGTGGGGGTAATGCATTTTTAATCCTGAACACCTGGTCTCTTTTTATTTGGCTGCCAGAATGAGGAGATTTTTTTTTTTTTTTTTTTTTTTACTATTAAAAAAAATATCCTCATGCTGGTGCTCACAAATGAGTAAAAAGGTTAATAAATTTCAGAATCTGCCGGGTAATCCAGAGAGATAGAACTCTGCAAACACAGCTTTTGCTTTTTCAGTTGAATCTGACATTATGAAAAGCTACCCCTCTCTTCCCACACTCAGAGTGTTTATCCAGGCTTTAAACACCAAGCAGCGAGAGTGTGGCGAGGGAGCTCACATTAATCATGGGTCTGCTTTGCAGAAGGAGTCTCACACACATCACCTCATTGAGCTTCTAGGAAAGTCCTGTGGGGAAAGCATCCCAGTTCCCACGGTCATAGGTGGGGCATAAGAGGGCTTTGGTGTGCCCCAGCAGGGAGAGGCTCATCGACGGCATTTTCCCTAAGCAGTAGCGACCCCTTGCATGATTTAGCCATCTTCTCCAGCTGACACTTCTTCCCTGGTGGTGGTCTCATTCTGCAATACCTTGATGCAGGGGCCTTTTTGCCCACCATGCAAGCTAGTCATGGCAAGATGGAGCTCCAAATTCCAAACACCCTCTGTGGCCAGCCAATTCTTGGGTCAAGTGCAGAATCTATCTTTCTACGAAAGGGGGATGCAGCACTGCTGTCCCCTCCCCCAGCAGCACAGCACAATCTCCCCACATTTCCTTCCTTCGATCTGATCACATAGAGGCAAGTCTTGGAATCTTTAAAATTTTTTGTTGATTGATTTTAGAGAGGGAAGGAGGAGGAGCAGGAGGAGGAAGAGGAGGAGGAGGAGGAGGAGGAGGAGGAGGAGGAGGAGGAGGAGGAGGAAGAAGAAGAAGAGAGAGAGCGAGACACATTGATCAGTTGCCTCCCCTATGTGCCCCAACTGGGGATTGAACCCACCACCTAGGTATGTTCCCTGACCAAGAATCAAACCTGTGACCTTTTGGTGCCTGGGATGATGCTTCAACACTGGCCAGGGCTGTGACTCTCTTTATATTGGCTGGGGTGGTGGAAGTTGGGGTGGCATGATATTGGGTAGTAAGCCTAGTTCTCTGGACTGGTACCTCCCAGTAAATCCTGCAGGGCGGCAGTGGGGGTACTTGTGGTTTTGGTCTTCAGTTACAATTCTGAGACAACAAGAGCATTCTTTACACATAGATTATAAAATTTAATCCTTGCGGGGTAGGGCGAGGTAGGAGAGGGTAAAGGGAGAAAAAATGGTGATGAAAGGAGACTTGGCTTGGGATGGTGAATACACAATACAATATACAGATGATGTATTATAGAATTGTACCTCTGAAACCTATATAATTTTATGAATGTCACCCCAATAAATTAAAAAAGAAAAAATTAATCCTTATAACAACTCTATGTGGAGGGTTCAGTTTTGATCCCAGTGTAGTATAGTGATTATAAACAATCATGGGCTTGGTTTGAATCACAGCTCTTAAACGGTTAGTATGAAGTTCAAACAACTTATCTGTGTGATTTTTCACCTCCCCATGCCTCAGTTTCCTCTGAGTGATAGGAAGAGTAATAGTTACACTGTTGTGAAAAGCAAATGAGATAGACTACATGATAGTAATGCTCTGTTAGTGTTCACTATTGTTTTGTTTTGTTTTTTCATTTTCCAGATGAGGAAACGAACACCCTGATGGGTGAGATAACTTCCCAGTGTCACAGCTAAAAAGTGCTTCCAGAACCCAGGTTCTTAGCCATTCTCCCACAGCAATGCTTCTGAGCCGTTTTCACTTCTGAGCCCTGGCACATAAGGAAGATGATATTAGACGACTTTGGGGAGAATGAATGAGACAATTTGAAGCTTGAGGTGTTTGGCCTGGGGGGCTCTGGCCACCCCAAGTTCCTCCTGGTCAACTGGTATACTCTGCTGAGCTGAAACAGAGAATGGGGCTGCCTAGCCAGGCCAAGGTTTCCAGGTAGGTCTTCCTGGAGAAAATGATGTCTTAGGTGTAGCTTGAAGGGTTAGTAAAGTTTAGTAACAAAAGGAGGGGAGCAATAATGAGTGAGAGGGACTGCTTCATTTTCTCTTGAAAAATGGAGATCACAATGGTATCTACTTCACAGGACGCTTAAAAATGAAATGATCGAATGACAAAGGCTTTGTAAAATGTGGCATCCATTTTAGCTGTGACTATTCTTAAGGAAAATATTTGAAATCCTAAGAGTGATCTGGTCATAGTGGTTACATAGATGGAACACTTCTACCAAACATTCGTTTGGGGAAAGTTACAGCTTAAGTGGGACATTCTTTCTCTCCTTTGTTCCTTCTTCAAATAAAAACAGGCATTAGCTTCCTCCAAGCTTTGTTATGAGGCTTAACATATTTTTGTCAAGTAACTAAAGCAAGTAGGAATAATAAGAATCCTATAGTCCCAAATCAGTTATATCTGACATTCATACTAGCTTGTCCTTATCTGAGAAGATGGCATCCCAGGCTGTCCCTCTGACATGGTCCCAGGGCTTCTTTGGTGAGGATTTGCTCTGACAGACAAGACACCCAGGCACGAGGTGGACCCAGAAATAAAGCTTTGGTCACTGGAGGGGAGAGGTTTGGGGCTGTCAGTGAGGTTGTCTCCTGCTGGGGCCTGACATCTGAG
The DNA here is from genome assembly GCA_004026665.1 of Murina feae. Lineage (NCBI taxonomy): Eukaryota > Metazoa > Chordata > Mammalia > Chiroptera > Vespertilionidae > Murina > Murina feae. The sequence continues at coordinate 13,908 of PVJC01020581.1, forward strand.
TCCGCGGAAAGGGGAATGGGAACTTTGTGAGTAAAAGTTGAAAGGGCCACTGCACTGACAATGTTTCCCATCTCTGAGGCCTTTCTCTCTAAGAGAGGGTAAGCCAGGAAGGGAAGAGTGACATTCTTCCCAAGTGGGCAGCACGACACTAACAGCCTCGTCATCTTGACATCAGCCGTGGCAGGAGATGGCAGTGCCTTCTGGGCAGTGAACAGTGAGAGGATGGAAAAGAGACAGTAGCAGGTGTCATGTAAATGACATCTAGACCTCTCTGTCAGCACGTCAAATAGGTTCAGAGGAAGTGTGATTAAAGGCAAAAAGCAGGAAACATAGGTTACACAGAGAACAAGTCAAAAATAGCTAAATATTGGAAATTGCCATTTCATTTCTGCTTCCTTGAACTACTTTACTTTGAGATGCAGGATGAGCTCTGTAGACTAATTTATCTCAAAGTATTACCTATTTTAAGAAGCGTTTTTTTTTTTCTAGAGAATTCATTTAAAAAATTTTCAACTTTGACATTTTCTTTCCTGAGTTTACTGTAAAATTCAAGTCAAGTAACTTGCATAAATGCATCAATATTTTACAAGCTACCAATCATACCGATGAAAAAAAGGCTTACAATCTTCAATAATCTTTAATATAACACACATTCATTATATATGAGCCCTCAAAGGAGACACTTGCGTTGTCCAGAATCCTAAGTGCTACACAATGGAGGCTTTGGGATAGTTAAATAGCACGCGTTTGCTTTGTAAACCACCATCAAATGACTTTAGCAGACTAACCCTGAAAGTCATTACAACAGTTTTATCTTTAACAATCTGGACCAAGCAAAGGGAGACATTTTTTTTTCTGATGTGACATTCTCATGGTCATAGTTTTAAGATTTCCTCTTTGAAATTTGACTCTGATGTCTCCATGCTCATCAGTTCTTAGAGAAGCTGACTCATTCTTCACAGCTAAACTCAAATGTCACCTCTGCTGTGAACTAGTCCCCATCACCTTAACAGAATTAATTGCTCCCATGGAATTTGGTACATGCCTCTGTTATGGCATCATTAGTACACACGTCTTAGGTATTCTTGTGTTTGTTTACCCAAAAAACTATGAGCTTCTTGGGGATAGGGATAGTTTTTAGCACAGGAGGCACTTAATAGATAATTGTGGAATTAAATAGGGCATTTGTCATCATAGATACCATATTTAAAATATAGATAAATTTGTGCACTTGTACAAACAAATTCATAAAAAATGTACAAGGGATGTTGCTATCTACTGTATACATAGAACTAAATTTTTTCATTTTAGAAAGTTGTCATCTTAAAATCTCCTTAACTTAAGAGATTCAAGAAAGGTCAACAAAATTTCTAGGTGAATGACTGAGTTAATAAATGAACGGAGATTTTTCTGTTATTTAGTGTGTGCTTGATTTATACCCATATTTAAAGCTAGAACCAGGGGCCATCTCTGTGGGTTCAGCATTTATTGAGTGATTCTGTCTACTAGGTTCTGTATTAGGATATTTCCATTACTTACATGATTTCACTTCAGGTACAACAACCCTGGGTCTTATCAGCTTCTTTTGTCTAATGGGGAGACTGGGTTTTGGAGGTTCCGTAATGTGAATACAATCATTCCATCTAGTCAGTGGCTGAACCAGAATTAGAACACAAGTCTGAATTTTTTTTAGAATATGCCTGTACGTGTTAAGAAAGGGAAAGAACTGAATAGTTATTAAGATAATTCAGGGCAGCCCTCACCCTATAGCTTCCATTTCTCTCCTTAAATAGATATCTAAGAAAAGGGTCTGGAAGGAGGGGCTGGGAGAGGGCAATAGGTGTGGAGGTAAAGCAAGTGACCTCAGAGTCAGAAACCTGAGTCTGACTGTGTCACATTCTAGTGTAACCTCCTTGACCTTCCATTTCTTTAACTGTAAAATGTAAAAGTAAACGGAGGGGAATAATCATCATTAGATCTTACAGGATGCTGTGAGAATGAAATGAGAGAATGCAGTAAGCACTTAGCACTTGGCATACACTAATGCTCGATACATCTTATCATAATTATCCACATGCTCTATGTTTATTGCCAAAGTCAACAGATAATTTCTCACCTTTCTACATAACGTTTAGTAGATGAAATCTTAAAGTGGAAGAGAATTCTACTGAATGACCTCTTCCAGATTGTTCGGTTTGGAATTATTTGATAGGAGTTTGATTCCTCGTTCTGTTTTGTGATCTTGGTGAGATACGTTACTCAGTTTCTCTGACCTCAATTTTCTTACCTGTAAAATGGCAAACAAAACCATACCATCTTGCCGCGCTTACTTGAAAAGCGCTAAGATAAGGAGCACCTGACTGGTTGGTATAAGAAGACTCAGGAGAATCTTGTTGAAAGGTGTGAAGTCCAAATGGACATTTAAAAAAGAAAAGGGCCTTTTAAACTCTGGTAGACACTTACATGTCATAAATAATTACACTATCGTTTGAATAACATTAGTACATATAACTGACATTTAAACTTAGGCTACATTTCCCATTCTGCTGGTTTCACTTTCTTTTTTAAAGTTTATTTTTCATTTCATTTTATTTTACTTTTTGTTAATCCTAACCCAAGGATATTTTTCCATTATTATTATTATTATTATTTTTTTTAGAGAGAGAGTGGAAGGGAAGGGGAGAGACACAGAGAGAAACATCCATGTGAGAGAGACACATCTATTGGTCGCCTCCCTCACATGGCCTAATAAGGCGGGGGTCTGAGCCTACAGCCAAGGTACATGCCCTTGACAGGACTGAAGCCAGGACCCTTCAGTCTGTGGGCCCATACTCTATCCACTGAGCCAAAGCAGCTGGGGCTGGTTTCCCTTTCTGATGTTACCTTTGAATTTCAAGATTTTAAGGAAACAAGTTCTGTGATTTTTACTTTCTTGAGAGGGGGACTATAATTATCTAGTTCTAGTAGAACTTCAGAATAACTTACCTATTTGACTTTTTTGTTTCATCAGCTGTGTAATGGGAGAACTCAGATGAACATAGACTATGTAACTCTTTCTGGCTTTCATAATGAATGGTATAGATTCATGAGCTCCTGTGTGTGTGTGTGGGGGGGGTGGGTTGGGGGAGGGAGAGAGAGAGAAAGAGAGAGAAAGAGAGAGAGAGAGAGAGAGAGAGAGAGAGAGAGAGAGAGAGAGAGAACAAATGTATACATCTTGGATTTGATCCTGAGTTATTCCTTGGGTATAAATAAGATGCCAAAAGGCACATTAATGTTTCCAGGTCACTAGGGTTTTCATTACAATGCTGAACTATAAATAGTTTCCTAGTGGTGATATAAAAAAAACCCTATTGCCCGTCCCCCCCTCCCCCCCTGCGGGATTAGCATAGCAGAGAATTGTCTGGCTTATTGTGTGCTGGTATTGTTTATAGGGTCAAATTTTGGATTAACATTTTTTGAAGAAAACAATTACCAAGGATGTCTATGTGAGCATTTTATTTCTTAGGGAAAATTATTTTATATGGAGTTTTACTTAATGCAACACATAAAAATTCTTAGCACAGAATATCCAGCACCGTGTAAGAATTTATTTCCTTTGAGTTTAAATGTCATGTTTTAGTAGAAAATAGGAAATAGATCATTTTGCAAATAATCTTGCCAGAGCTTCTCTGTTATGGTCTCTTATATAATGGTGCCCTCTACATAGAAAAGGATAACGAGTGATTTCCAGGTTAATACAAATAGCAGAGCCAGCACAAAAGATAATTCAGAAAACCTTTATTTAATTCTATTACTTTTTAGAGTAAGATTATCTGCCCAAAGGATATAGAAAATGATCTCTCCTCTTCCCAACTGATTTTGTTGGAACTCTTCTGTGAGATTTACTGAGCAGACCACCTTGGAATGAAGTAGATTTGTTAGAATAATAAAACCTGCCACATGGCTGATCTTATCAAGTTTTTACTAGACTGTAAGCTGCTTGAGGGCACAAACTGTATTGTATTTATATTTGAATTTCTCTGGTGTCATGAATGTGGTAGGCATCCTCTAAATAGTTGTTGAATTTATTTCAATTCAGATTATTATATAAATCATTTCTGGGCTTCCTAAGAATCAGACAATATTTGAAAAACATATTTCTCGATGATGTTATTTTTTTTTAAAATACATATGGCTTTGTTTCCCATGCGGACCCATGTTTGTTGTAGAAACGTTGGGCATATATTTGTGATAGGAAATGAGGGATTGTGACAGGGAAAGCCGAAGCAAAAATTGTGTAACATTTGGTAAATAGGAGTAAAGTGAATGCAGAACTGTTTGACCTACCAGAATTAATAGAGTTTTTGAAAACTGTTTTCATGGCTTTCATATATTATATAATTTGTCTTTTATCATTTGACAGTTTTATTATTAAGTAAGCCTAACTTAACTTAATTCAGGTAACGAGATGTCTGCGTGTATGTGTGTGTGTGTGTGTGTGTGTGTGTGAGTCCTGTTTAGAATAAGGATAATAGCTATTAATTGAAAGCTTAATATGTGTCAGACAATCTTTAAATGCAACAACATATTTAACGTCTACAACAACCCTATGAATTAACTGTTATTTCTATTTTTATAAATTAATAAGCTGATGTGTAGAAATGCTTAATAACTAGCTCAAGCTCACATAGTAAGTGGCAGAGCTGAGAGTCAAACCCCAAAGTCTTTGACTAGTAAATTGGTATTCTTTCCACATATGGGGCTTGACATTAGAGACACCTACGCATGGTGATTCTTAACAGTGTCAAAACATCTTTTTCTTTTGGGACATCACTTGTTTGTAATTATTACCTGTAGAGTCTTTCTTTGAGCCTTAAGGACAGATTAAGGCTTTGTTCAGAGCAAACAAATAGTCAAATTTCAGCTTCCAGAACTGGCGACATTTCCTGGGAAGTCAGGAACTGGACAAAAGGGAGTCATTCTGAATAAAAGAAAAAAAGTGAAATGAGAGGGCACTTAATGCTTTGCCTTTTAAAAATGCAACTAACTAAGCAATTTGGATTCTGAGTAGAAAGAAACAAATGAAAATGCTATCTCACTTTTCCACCTATGTTGAGTTCACATTCTAGAACTTTTACCTGCAGGCAGTAAGGAACAAGCAGGGTGGGAGAGCCGCGGGTGGGAGGGGTTGGGAAGGACCCTGTGTTTTCTCAGTTGGCACAGATGCCATGGTGGTATTTTGACTGCGGAGGAGAATGGTGATATCACAGAAGCATTAGCTAGTTTCTAGTTAACCTTTTTCTCTATGCGCACAGGAAAATTTTAAGATCAAATGTTAAAACTAAAACACAATTTACCTATCTGACCTTTTGTTTCAAGTGCTGTTACATTCAAAGCAGGCAAAGAGCAGACGAGGAAATCTGGGTCTACGGAGATGGACATGTAAATGCTTATTTTGCCTTGTTGCATGTACCATGTGCTAGGGGCAGTGGTGAACCAAAGCAGCATGGTCCTTGCCCCCACGGAGCTTATCGTCCAGACTTAAAAAGATATAGGACCGTTCTCTCATATAACCATGTGAGGACCTTTAAAAAAGAGACATGCAATCAAGGGAAACACAGCAACTCAGACAAAGAAAAATTGCCTCCAAAGAGCCCCTGAACGCAGCCCAAGGTTGGGAGTGTTCAGAGGGACTGTGGGAAGACAAGATCATGGGGAGGAACAATAAGAGCTCCAGTGTAGTTTTCAGCGAAAAGTAATGACATCGGTGGTGGTGGTGGGTGGGGCTATGCCAGTTATTAAACAATGAAGAATGCCTGGGCATTAAAAGCTCTGACTGGCATGGGCACCACAGTAGTTGAATGCCAACATCCTTTTTGATTCATTGGTAACTTGAGGCAGGTGTTTATGAGCCCTAGCAGCCAATCACGTCCACTTTCTGTGGAGAGGTTTTCAGAATAATTAAAAATATATTATTTATTTTATTGAGGCAAAATTAACAAAATACAAAATTAACAATTTAAAAGCAAACATTTCAGTGGCATTTAGCATATTCACAATGTTGTACAACCATTATCTATATTTAGTTCCATAACGTTCTCATCACTCCCAAAGGGAACCCCATACCTACTAAGTAAGTTTTTCTCATTCTCTCTCTACCAATCTTTGTTCTGTCTCTATACCTATTCTGGATATGTATTGGACGTGTAATCACACAATATATAATCTTTTGTGTCTGGCTCTTTCCTTTAGAATGTTTCTGAGGTTCATCATGAAGTAGCACATGTTAGTACATCATTTGTGTTTATGGCTGAGTAATATTCTATTATATGATAAACAAAATGTGATGTGTGTGTGTGATGTGTGATATCACATTTTGTTTATCATTCACCCATTAATAGACAATTGGGTTGTTTTACCTTTTAGCTGTTATAATAGTGCTTCGATAAACATGTGTTGTCTTAGTCCATTTGAGCTGCGGTAACAAAATATCACAGACTGAGTATCTTATAAACCACAGAAATTCATGCTGTCAGTTTTGGAGGCTAGAAGTTTGAGGTCAGGGTGCCAGCACCATCGGGTGAAGACCCTTTTTTGAGTCATGGGCTTCTTGCATCCTCAAATGGTGGGAGGGGCTAGGGAGCTCTGTGAAATCTCTGTTATAAAAACATGGAGACCACCCTGATGACCTAATCACTTCCCAAAGGCTCCACCTTCTAATATCATTACACAGGACGTTAGGATTCCAACAGGTGATTTTGAATGAACACAAGCATTCAGACCACACCGTGATTGTACCTGTACTTGTTTAAACACATGTTTTCAATTCTTTTGAGTATGTATCTACAAGTAGGGTTACTGGGAATAGAATTATCATATGATAACTTTATGTTTAACTTTTTGAGGAACCACCAAACTGTTTTCTACAGCACGTTCCCACCAGCAGTGTGCTAGGGTTCCAATTTCTCCACATCCTCGCCAACATTTATTTTCCATTTTTTAAATTATAGTCATCCTAATAGGTGTGAAATGGTACCTCACTGTGGTTTTGACTTAGGTTTCCCTAATAATAAGCATTTTTTCACGTGCTTGTTGGCCATCTGTATATCTTCTTTGGAGAAATGAGAAATGTATATTCAAGTCTTCTGTCTACTTTTAAATTGGGTTGTTTGTATTTTTGTTGTTGCTGAGTTGGCATAGTAATTTTTGAGCCATGTAGTTCAGCTGTGTCACGACGCATATCTAACACCCACAGCAGTCCTCAGGGTGGGGTGTGGGCAGACAGAGAACAAAGAGCACAGGAGAGGTGAAACTTGGGGTGTGACGAAAAGGGTGCTAAAACACAGCTTTATCTTCCTCAGTAACCTAGAGATCAAGACTTATCTTCTGTAATAACTAAGAAGAGGAAGTGATAGCTTTGACATGGTACTTTGATGGAATGCATTTCTGGAAATCTGAGCTCAATTTTGCACTCCCATTGTCTAGCGACATAATAAAGAGCTATCATTTTTTAGTGCACTTCATACACATTATCTTAGTTAAACTTAACAGCCATGTCAGGTTCTGGCTATTATCCTAATTTTAGATATCAGAAGACTTGAAGCTTGGAGAGATTGACTAACTGGTTTCAGATTGCAATGAGAAGGAGACTGAGTGGGAGGGATTCTATCCCGAGAGATTTATGCCCTTTTCCTATTATTCCATGGATGGCTCACCCCTTGTTTGTATTATTGTTCTAAGCTTTCTCCCTTTCTTCTGTATTACTTTCATACTGCTGACATTGGTGGTTTTGTAAAAGTAAATCTTACCACACTGCACCCTTGCTTAAAGTCTTTCAATGACTTGTCATCCTTCAAGATCTCTTACCTTTCCTTTCAAGTTATCACCATTTGATTTCCTCATTTGTACCCTACCTTACAGTCATGTCAAACTAATCGCAATTTTTGGAATCTGTCAAGCTATTTCATAACCTTGTGCTCAAAACATAGAGTTCCTTCTACTTGAAATATACTGAAGACTCCCCTTCCCTTCCCTATCTCACATTATGAACTCTTTCTTATGGCATAAAGTGCACAAATATTGGCAAATGGGTAGCCTGGGGAGGAGAGGAACTTGTCATTATTTACATACCTCACCTGGACAATCTGGAATATCCCAAGAAACTCAATTGAAAAACTAGTAAGACAGCTTAGTAGCCAGATACAAGACTTAAAAAATCAATAGATCTCTAGCAGTAGTGATTAGAAAATCTTATGGAAGTATGAACCCAATTCACTCTAGCATAAAAACCTATAAAATACCTTGAAACAAATAACAAAAATATGTAAATCCATATTTTAAAAGATTTTCTGTTATCGAAGGATAGAAAAACAATGCCCAAGTCCACGAGAATATGCTCCATGTTTCTTGTATAGAAAATTTAAGATGGTGTATGAGCCTGAAGTCTGCCTTTCTGAGTGTGAATGCCATCTTTACCAGTTCCTTCCTGTGTTTTCTCAGAAAAGTTGCTTCATTACTCTAAGGCTTAACTTCTTTGTTAGTAAAATGAGAGTAATTGCAGTAGTTGCCTTGTGTACCAATGATGAGAATTAAATAAAATGATCTGTTTAAAACACTCAGCCCAGTGAAGGCATCTACACTAATAAAAAGGAAACATGCAAATTGACCATCCCTCTGCTATGTCCACCAGCCAATCAGGGCAAGTATGCAAAAGAACCCAACAAAGATGGCAGCAGCCACAGAGCTGGAGTGAGGAGGAGGCTTGGGTTGCCCCTGGCGATGGAGCAAGCCAAGCTTTCAGCTGCCCTGGCCTCCACTCAAGGAGGGGCTGCAGGTCTGGGTCCCCCGGGGTGCATGGCCAGCCTGAAAACAGCCCTTAGCCCTTCACCCAGGCTGGCCACACTCCCATAAGATGAGGGTGCCCACTAGAGGGCTTGGCCAGACTGCAAACGGCCATCATCCCCTCACCCAGGCTGGCCATGCCCCCCCAGCAGACCCTAACTCCATGGGGTTGTGGCTGACCCCTCTCCTAGGCTGCCCCACACCCCAAGGGAATGCCTCACCCTGATCCAGGATACCCTTCAGGGCAAACCAGTCAGCCCCCACCCGTGCACCAGGCCTCTATACTAATAAAAGGGCAATATGCTAATTAGACTGGGAGACATTCCAGGAGACCTTCTGGACATTCTTCTGGACAAAGCCATGGTGGCGGGCCGAGGTAGAGGCAGTTAGAGGCCAAGAGGGGAGGGCAGTTGTAGGTGATCAGGCTGGTGGGGAGGACAGTTGAGGGTGAGCAGACCAGCAGGGGGAGTGAACATGACTGCAGGGGGGGGCAGTTTGGAGTGAGCAGGCCAGCAGGGGGGCAGTTGGTGGTGAGCAGGCCAGTGGGGAGGGAAAGTGAGGGCAACAGGCCATTGGGGCAGTTGGGGGCAAGCACATTGGCATGGTGGGCAGTTGGGGGTGATCAGGCTGGCGGGGGGCATTTTGGGGCAAGCAGGCTGGCAGGCAGAGTGGTTAGGGACAATCAGGCAGGCAGGCAGGTGAGCAGTTAGGAGCCAGAAGTTCCAGATTGCAAGAGGAATGTCCGACTGCTGGTTTAGGCCTGATCCCTATAAACCGGCAGCAGGACATCCTTTGAGGGGTCCCAGATTGAGGAGGGTGCAGGCCGGGCTGAGGGACACCTCCACCCCCCCCCCCATGCACAAATTTTGTGCACTGAGCCACTAGAGTAGTATATACTTAAGTTATCTATTATACAAAAGATGACAATTATCTTTAAGATAATCTGTGTATTGAATGCAATTCTAATCGAGCATTCATTTCTGCACATGACTTATAATTTTATTAAAAGCTCATCTTTAGAAGGTATTGTGTTTTTGTTTTATGTTTTTGGAGTCATGTGTCTTCTGAGTTTTGGATATCTCCCAACAGAAGTGTTTTGCCTGCTCTCCTCTCCTCTCCTCTCCTCTCCTCTCCTCTTCTCTCCTCTCCATTTTTCCTTTATTCCTTCTTTTTTTAATTATTATTGCTTTTTTCATCCTTCTTTCCTGCCTCAGGGTCACAAAGATATTCTCCTATGTGTTGAATCCTAGAAGTTTTATTGCTTTACCTTTCACATTAGATCTATCGCTCCTTTGGAAATGATATTTGGGTATCATGAAGTTAGGTCAAGTTTTATTTATTTATTTTCCATATAGATGTCCAAAACCATTTATTGAAAAGACTGTTCTTTCTCTACTACTCTTCAGAGTTGCATCTTAATCATATATCCAAGAATCTATTTCTAGACTTGACTCTGTTCCGTTGGTCAATTTGCTATTCTATTTTAACATATATTTTATTGATTTTTTACAGAGAGGAAGGGAGAGGGATAGAGAGTTAGAAACATTGATGAGAGAGAAGCATCAATCAGCTGCCTCCTGCTCACCTACCACTGGGGATGTGCCCACAACCAAGGTACATGCCCTTGACCGGAATTGAACTTGGGACCCTTCAGTCCTCAGGCTGATGCTTTATCCGCTCAGCCAAACCGGTTAGGGCTCAATTTGCTATTCTTATGCCAATACCATACTCTCTTAACCCTAAATATTGATATTTGGTAGAATAAATTCTTCTTCAAGAGTGTTTTGGCTATTTCTGGACTTCCATAGAATTCTAGAATTAGCTTATTAATTCCTACATCGTTGAGATTTTGAATTGGAATCTCAGAATCTACAATCAGCTTGAGGAAATGCGACATCTTACAATATTGAGTTTTTTAAGTCTTTGAACATGGTGTATTCCTCTATTTATATCTTCTTTATAGTATTTTAGTAATGTTTTATAGATTTCTGAGCACAGGTTTTTATGCTAATTTCTTGAGTTGCCTTGTGTTCCCATACTATGATTCAACCTTGAAGTTTCAGCTTTGCCAGATGATAACTTGTCTTTCAAGAATGGTCCTGGTTTATGGCAAGCTTACTCATGACTTCTTTGAGTTGGTAGATCATGTGTTTCCGATCCTTTTTCATTGAGAGCCATTTGACGATCCCAGCTTCTTGGAGGAGCTCAGTTCTTTCTCATGCCTTTCTATAGGACTGAGTTCTCATCTACTGCTCCTGCTCACATGAAAACCTCAGGCCTCAGACACCTTAGCCTCTAACCAAGACTGATAGCCCATTCTAGCTTTTATTCCCTCTGAGTTTCTGGCAACTGTGGGTTTTCCTCTCCATATTTTGAGTTTAGCTATGTATTTAAAACATTATTTTGATCATAGTTGGTAGAGAATTCCTATTGTTTAGAGTGAAAGATGGAGGTTTCAATGCTGGCTTAGAATGCCATATTTCTGAAAGTCTTTTGCAATATTGCTTACAACCTTGAAAAAAAAGTCCACTAATAGAAGAATCTTATCTAATAAAAGATTAATATTGAAATTGACCGTTTCTCCGAGATGCCTAAGCCATGCCCACCAGCCAATCAGAGCAGCTGTATGCAAATTAACCCAGCCAAGATGGAGGCCAGCAGTCACGGAGCTAGAGTAAACAGAAGGCTTCCGTTGCACAAGGAGTAAACTGTCTGCCTACGCCGGCTGGGCCTCTCTCTGCTCATGGTAACATAGTTGCAATTATAGAAGCCACGGAGCTGAACCAAACAGAAGGTTTCCGTTGCACCAGTGATGGAGGAAACTGCCTGCCTAGGCCTGTTGGATGTCTACTAAGGCAACATTCTTTCAATTATAGAAGTCACAGAGCTGAAGCCAACAGGGGCCTGCCTAGACCTTGGCTTAAAGTAACAGTGTATCAATTATAGAAGCTAAATAAACCCCAAAAACCTGCTTCCAGCCAGCCTTGCTGGGATGTTGGGTCAATGGGAGCTGTGGGCAGCCTGAAAGCCTGAAAACACCCCTCAGCCCATCACCCAGGCTGCCCAGGCACCCCAGTAAGGACCTGAACCCTGAAGGGGCTGTGGGCAGCCTGAAAACAGCCCTCAGACCTTCACCCAGGCTGGCCACACCCCAATGGGGTGAGGGTCCCCACTGGGGGGCTTGGCCAGCCTGCAAACAACCATCAGCCACTCACCCAGGCTGGCCAGGCATGCCAGCAGGTGGACATCCACCGAGGGATCCCAGACTACGAGAGGGCACAGACCTGGCTGAGGGACACCCCAAGTGCACAAATTTTTGTGCATCGGGCCCCTAGTAGTTAAATAAGAGAATGAGGAAAATATGAAACAATTTCTAAGGCATATTACTAAATGAAAAGAAGTGCAAGTACAAAGCAAAGCAACTATCCCTTTGAAATATTTATAGCAATAGATTTGAAAATCCACACACAAAACTGTTCATACTGGTTACCCCTAACTTGATTAATGTGAGATTGGGGTGGGAGGGTAGATGAAGAGAGGAGTCTCTCATGGAGTTTTTATATTATTTTGTATTATGGGATTTGTTTGATCTATTATTAGGTTATAAGTAATACAACTTACATTACTTGTAAAATGTAACAGCCAACCACGTCTCCTTCCCCAGATGAGGTCCCAAACCCTTGACAGCCATCACAGCTTTGGCCTCTTCTCACCTGCTCATCATCTCCTGCAGCCACCTGGCTATTCTCAGTCCCTTGAGAGTGCCATTCTCCTTTTCAACCGAGGGCCTTTGCATTTCCTTACACTTAATAATGATAGGTGCTTGGTAAACACTCACTGAAGGAACCAACAAGTAAGTGAATACGATTTTTTTTTGAATCTTCAGCATAGTTTCTGATTCCCCTAAATCCCTTCACAGAAACTTGGGATCTGAGTCTCCGTGTTTGGAAATACTAATTCATTTTCTGTTCCTGTTTAGGACCACACAGGTTGGTGCAATGCCGGCAACATGGCTCTGCAATCCCTTACACTCAGAGTGCATTTTGAGAATACTGTCTGTAAAATGTCTCCTCTAGACTTCCCACAGCCTGTGAGGTCCTCTGCCCATGAACAAAGGAGTGACCGAATAGACCTCTAAGGATTCTGGTAGGAAAAGTAACAGTTCCCTGAGCTGAGTGCTGCCTGGGAGACTCCCTTCTGTCACCAGGAGCCGTTTCCTCAATGTTTGTTTCAGGCTCCCACCACCCAACATCAACCTTAGATGCCGTCTCACTGGAATTGCGTAGTAGGACAATTTCCTGTCCATGGATCCTTATGAGATTATGCTGACACTTTATTCCCAGTGTCATCAGGAGTGAAACTAACTAAATTGAACTCTAGAGAATGTGTTTTAATACATAAGAGCACAACTAAGCAGTTACTGCATCAAGTAGAGAAGGAATACAGTCGCTATAAAATGGATGCTGAACAAACAAACCAAAAACTCATGCTATACGACAACTCATTTCCACGCAAGACCTTAATGGGAATAATCTAAACAGAACTAAACTTTTATAAATTTTAAAAAAAAGGACCCATTCATCCATTAGACTTAGAAAAACATTTCATTTTACTTAACCAAAACTTGGGAGATTATTGATGTCCCAGTTACTTAGGCAACATATTATGCACATGCTCATTAGAACTTAATGGGTGACTTCAGTTATTTAAAAAGTCCAACCATGTTGAAACTTCTGCTGAATGATTTCCAGGGGAAAACCTTCTTGGTACTCACTCTATAACCAGATGTCACAGCTATCCACCCAATCCTTTTGAATGAGTTCTAAAAAGGAAAGGCCACTAGTTCAGAGGTGCCATTTATTGCTTATCAAAGAGCAAAACTCTTCCACTGTCAGAGAAAAGTGATGATAACTGGACTTTGCATGTTTCCCTTTTTGAGATGCAGACCACAGAATTTGTTTATGACTATCTTTAGCATGAACAGGAAACTTGCAATGAAACTCAAATGGAGGGGAATTCTCAAATGGAGAATTAAAATGTTACAAAACTCATGGGAAATAAGTTCCAAAGGATCCAGTGGCTTTAAAATGTCCATTTTTAAAGCATGAGAATGATGCAACACAGTTGTTTTATTCAGTAGCAACGAGAGGCATTGATGTGCCAACCACACTTTCTGGCTCTGTGACCAGCTGCTCATTATTTGTCAGAATAGCTGGGTGGGACCAGGGCTGCAGTTTCTGGTTGTGGAAAAAGTGTTTCTCTCTGAGAAACTTACAAGTTTGTATAAAGTTCAAACAAGAATGCTAGCTTGTCAGCAGCACCCTAACCTTAACCTTAACCTCAACACTAACTTTGGTTTTTAATTTTTAAAAATATTTATTGATGAGAAAGAGGTAGAGAGAGAGGGAGAGAGAGGGAGAGAGATAGAGATAGAGATAGATATTGGGTTGTTGTTCCACTTATTTATACATTCATTGGTTGATTTTTATATGTGCCCTGACAACAACCCACTATCTTAGTGTGTCCAGATGATGCTCTAACCAACTGAGTTACCTGAGCAGGGCCTAACATTGGTTTTTAAACAAGGTACTGCGATTACTCATATAAACTAAGGGCATTCACATCACCTCTTAGGGCACCAAACCCTCTTCACTACTTTTACTTCCTGTATAGGTCACATTTGTACCAGGGTGTCCCCATCGGTCAGAATAGGCAGGTTATGCTGCTGCAACAAACAAAATCTAAAATCACCTTGGCATTGGTTTAGGGATTGCTGATGAATGGTGAGAAAACATTTTCGGAGGCAGGAAGAATGTTTCTCTTTTCCTCTGACCTGAAGACAGACAACAATCTGCCTGGAGTGAGGAGATGAGAAGCACAGCCCTAGCTTACCAGAAAGGCAACTGAGCTTTTGTGACCATAAGCCACTAAGATTTAGCAGCATAACCTGGCTTATCCTGACTAATACCACATCTTCTGCAGTTTTATAGATAAATAAACACACGCTCGTACAGGTTAAATAGATGGTCCAATACTCTAGTCAAGCACCAGGGAAACCACGTATGAGCTCTATTAACACATCAGTCCGACTCTCATTTATCCTGGCAGAGCCATAAAAGATGATTAATTTGGAGAAACAAGATGGCGGCATAGGGTAGACACCGCATATGCAGCTGTGAACAACTATTTCAGAAAAACCGCGAAAAGAACACACGGACACCACACGCACCCACAGGACGGCTGGCTGAGTGAAAATCCTACAACCAGAGAAGAGTCTGAGACTCAGAGCAGCAGCGGAAGCAAAGTACAGAGGTACGGAGGCGCGC